>KZ108325.1:0-64791 GCA_002116355.1 Dothistroma pini CBS 116487 | reverse complement strand
GAGGCAGTTGTCCATCATGTTCTCACAGATCAAGTGAAGCTCCTGCTTGGCAGCGATACCTCTTCGAACGAATTCGACGACAGCTTGTGAGGATTGACAGTCCCAAATACCTGTCCGCTGTCAGCAAGGGTAGGCGATTCCATGATGCGCAAGCGCATACCGTCACAGGCAATGACGAGAAACTCATCGTCGTCACCGAGTTCGTGGACTGTGACATCGGGGAACGCGGTCACAATCTGTTGCTCTGGAGGAAGATCGGCGCTTTTCTTGAACTCAAAGTCACCAATGGCACGACTGAGCGCAAGGTTGCCGTTGACTCTGCCGAAGTCGACGAAACCGCCGGCTGCGCAGATTCGTGCCTTCTCGCCCTCGTTTTGTGGCTTGTGGTCGAAGGACAAAGGCTTCGCACGACCTTTGATGCCGAGGACGGATCGGGAATCACCAGCGTTGCCCTTGCATAGTCAGTATTGTCTGTCATGATGTCCTGCAATTGCTACACATACAACGTAGATCTTGTCCTTTGTGATGATGCCCACAGAAGCAGTGCATCCTGAAACTTCCTCTTCGTACTTGGGGTCTGCCCGCGTCAGTGGTCAGCGACTGTGTATGTTTCCCCGGAGCCGCTCTGTGACATACCGCTCAGAATCGCACGGTCGATCGCGAGGAAGCCATCCTTAAGCGCTTGCTCGAAATCCTTGTTCTTGAAAGACTCCTGCTTCGCGATAATCTTGTGTAGGTGTTCGCCAGTGTACAGAGCCACCTTGTCACCACCATGTCCATCGTACACACCGAAGAACGATATTCGCACGTCGGAGGCAGCTGGCTTGAGCTCCTCGTCGCCGTCCAGAGGTTGTAGGTCGAGGACTGTGGCGTGAGCGTCCTCCATGCTTATTCTCCAGCCCTGCATGGCGCTGACACCAAAGGCGACTCGATCATCTTGACCTTCATCTGATTTCTATTCAAGTCGGGACTGTCAGCAGCGGTTTGTGGTATGCACGGCGGCCCGTGAGGCGCGCCGTTGAGCTATCGTGACAGCAGGAGCCACCACGACGCGCCGTCGCCCGTGATGCATATCAGGCGGCGGTCGTGTCTAGTACTGACCTTGTCCACGACGGGCTCGGACAGTGTCTGACCCATGCTTGCCTCTGCTGGCCACGACGGCGCGCTGTGACTGTCTTGAAATTTCGGGTGGGCGGTATGCGACTGCGAAGATGCGCGCGCGGAACGTGGCTAGGCTGTGCGGATCGGCAGCTGCGGCGATAGACGGAGATGTACACGAATCGTGTCACTATGCGGCGAGACAGAGTGTTCCAAGTGTTGTGCGTTGTGCGTGAGGTGGTGGTGTCGCGCGAGCCCGCCAGCAGAAGAGTGAGACTGGGAGGAGATTGGCTAAGCGGGTCGACCCAAGGAATGACGTCCCATCTGCCACAACTACAAACGTGTGGACGTCTCACTAACAAAAACACAGCACCATATACAATGTCTGTTATTGTTCAATGACGATCTGCTGCTATGCATGTCCCGAGCTACGGCGCAGCGTGTCTTAGTCGCCGGCGTGCGACGGCCAGCCGAGATCGAAGACATCCTTGACCCAGATCTCGTCATAGCCGTGTCTAGGATCTGGCCAGGCCTGCCGACAGGGTCTTTCACAGCGCTGGGGCATGACTGCACATCTTCCAACGATTACTCCGATGCATCTGATCTCTGCCATACCTACATCTTCCAGGCTCGAGACTTTGCCTAGAGCCTTGCTACATCGATCGCCTGACCAGGTCTAGTTGTTCCGGCCATCTTCACATCGACGAGCGCAGGATATGGCTCCGGCATGCTCGAGGCGAAGAACGCGATCATGAGATTGGCTTACTCTGTGAAGGACCTGATAAGACGTTAGCTAACAGGAACTATCAGAGCAAGCAGGGACTCACCAGATCGACTCAAGCCCATCGTGCCTCCAGCGTGATCAAGGCTGCATGGGTGGTCTCCAGAAAACCTTCGACCACTGTCCACGGTGTACCTCTCAATCCGAGTGCGAGGTCGAAGATGCTCCGAATCAAGACGTTCTCTGCTGCGTGGATGCCAGCGCAGGGTTTCACAGCAATCGGCGGAGATCGCACGGCTTCCATGTCCCTCAACACTCCCATCTTCCTCGAGTGGATGTGCTGCGCCCATGCCTTCAGGTTGCACCAGTTGTGTGGAGGTTGCAAACGAAGAGGAATTGGCTTTAGCTGGAGAAGCTCGACTTGATGGCTCCTGTCAATGGCCACCAATCTCTGCTCGACTATCATTTGTGCCTTGGGGTTGCAGCCTGCAGCGATGCACCTAAAGTAATTCTCGCAGTAGTAGATGGATACTGTCTCGTCTCTGATCTGCTTGCACGTGCGCAATAGCGCTGGCTCCGGCATACCTTGGATGGTAACGTCAATCGAATTTGCCGCAGAAGAGCGAGTGATGGCATAGCGGTAGATTTTGTTACGAAGCTCGCCAGGGAGCTGAAGCAAGCGCCATGGCGAGCGACGCTGCTGGAGATCGGCCATCGTGGTCTGTGGAGAAGAGGTTGGTGGCTCTGGTATCTATCGTGAGCGGCGCCGTTGTGTGCGCGAGCTGAAATGAGAAATTCAGGTGGAAGACCGAAGGTGACAGAAAAAGAGCCGAGATTCCACGCGAAGCCGGAAAGTTGATTCACTGACAAAAAGGCCTTGGCACCGGCTGCGCTGAGCATGCTTCCTGCCCAATTCACTTTACAGAGTCAACAACGCAGCGCAGCCGGACATTGGCTCCAGATCTGGGATCATTGCTCAGATAAAGATCAGACTAAGCTACGAATCGTGCGCCGGCTGGTAGATCATACTTCACGTACCTGTCCTAAGGCTTGAGCATCTCGTCTGCAAAGGTCAACAGTAGGGCAGAAACAGCCTGGTCCCACTACGAATCGAACGTAGATCGTCCCCACGCACCGGAGTGCTATAAGCGGACCAAGGCTAGAGAACTCGTGAACGTCAAGAACGAACACATCTCCATGACCACATACGTGGATGTGCTTGCCATTGAACCATGAGATCCACGGGAAGCTATCGGTGTTACAGTCTTGCAGTCTCAATAAGTTAATACGACCCTATGTACCCATAAGCCGAAGACGTGGATCCTCAGTCACCACTCTCGCTCCAGAAATACTTTACGTCCTACGCTCATATCGTACATGGCAAGCAATTTCTCGCAGCCGACCAGCCGAAAGCCTCGTCTCGGTTGAACAAGGCGCGAACCTTCTCCGATGGCGTGCTCATGTCCTGTACAGCTCAACACCACTTCGACAAGAAAACATTGGGAGCTGCATCAACAGCGTACGTAGCGGCGACTGGACGAAATGACGATCCGAGAGCACAAGAAACCATTTTCAAGCTTACATGGCTTGTCAAGCATTACAGCATTCCTTGGCTACCCCAATAGCAGCAACAGCAAGAAGAAGCAGCTGATCTTGAATGCCTTTGTTGAGTCATGTAAGCTATAAATACTCCGTTGATGATTGTAGGACTAACGCTACCGCAGGCAGCGGCCATCAGTCACCAGGTCTTTGGCGCCACCCGCAAGACAAGTCTGCCAACTTCAACGACATCGAGCACTGGGTTGATCTTGCAAAGCTACTCGAATCTGCCAAGATACATGGCATCTTCATCGCTGATGTTCTTGGTGGCTATGATGTCTATCGTAACAGTCTCGATCCTGCCATCATTTCAGCTGCCCAGTGGCCAGTCAACGAACCGTTGGCAGTAGTAGCTGCCATGACGGCTGCGACGAAGTCAATTGGCGTTGGAGTTACTGTCGCTACGACATATGAACAGCCATATCATCTCGCTAGACGGTTGTCAACGATTGATCATCTTTCCAAAGGACGTATTGGCTGGAACATCGTCACAGGATATTTGGATTCTGCGGCTCGCAACTTGATCAATGACGAACAGCCTAAGCACGACAATCGATATACCGTTGCTGAAGAGTACATAAGGGTCATGTACAAGCTATTTCAATCGTCCTGGAGAGACGACGCAGTGGTCCAAGACGCGAAGCGTGGCATCTACACAGATCCCGAGCGAGTCCGCACGATCGACCACAAGGGGAAGTTCTACACAGTGCCGGGACCTCACATATGCCAACCATCCCCTCAGCGCACTCCACTTCTGCTACAAGCTGGCACATCCAAATCTGGCAAACTCTTCGCGGCACAACATGCAGAAGCAATCTTTGTCGCCGGCCACAGCCCCTCCGTCGTTGCTGCCAGCATTTCCGAGATCCGCAAGATTGCCAGAACCAAATTCGGCCGGGATCCAAACAACCTCAAATTTCTCGCCATGTTCTGCCCGATCATCGGCAAGACCCAAGAAGAAGCCGCAGCAAAATTCGAGGACTACATCCAATACGGCTCTGCAGACGGTGCTCTCGCCCTCTTCGGCGGCTGGACAGGTATGGACCTCGAGCCTTACGGCGACGATGAAGAGCTCCGCCAGGTTGGCAGCAACGCCATTCAATCCGCCGTCGAAGCGTGGTCTAAGTCAAGCCCCGGGATCGCAAAATGGACCAAACACACCGTGGCACGGTAAGTCTCCCACGCCCACTCTTCTTCCTCACTAACGGTCTCCAGCCACCTGCAAATCGGCGGCCTCGGTGCTACAGTGGTCGGCACACCTGCTCAAGTCGCAGACGAAATGCAGCGCTGGGTTGATGAGGCGGATGTTGATGGATTTAACATGCCTTATGCTATCTTTCCAGGCTCGTTTGAGGATGTGGTGGAGATGCTGGTGCCGGAGTTGAGGAGAAGGGGCGTGTTTTGGGAGGAATATGCGGTGCCTGGAGGAACCTATAGGGAGAACTTCTATCAGAAATGGGGACAGAAGCAGCCATTGGAGGAGCACGTGGCGAGTCGGTATCGGTGGAGGGCTGGGGTGAGCAAGGAGGGGGCGCTGATTCCGGAGTAAGATAGGAACGAAGAGGTGCTTCTCGCGGCCCTCAAATGCTCTTAATAGTCCTTAGCGGCAATGAGCCACATTACTAGCCTTCGGGTCAACCGCGGGTAAAGTGAACAGTTGATTCGAGGAGCTTGGATAGCACAAGCTTCAAGGTCTTTGCTTTTGTTCCGAACAAAGACATTTTGATTCGACCCCCATCATGGCACCGCGGACAAAGAAGGAAAAGCCTCGAAGTGCACCTAAGCGAGAAGCCGAGATGGAATCGGGCGATAAGAAGCCCTGCAGGTTGCTTGTAAGTCCTGAAGGGTAGAAGGCATCCTCCGTCTAGCATATGCAAGAGCTTGGCTCCGCTTAAGGGCAGCGCAGATAAGGCACTCCTGCTGATTTAGTATGGCTAACATTTTTCTCCTCGGTAGGGATTGCCAGCAAAGCTCAGAAACCGTGTCTACCGCTACACACTGGTCCAGGAGTCCGATATTCGAGTTCACCAAGGAGGATTCGACAGTCCTCCCATCCTACGAGCATGCAAACAGATCCCTCTGAGGCTTTGGAGATCTATATCTACGAGAATCCATTCTGCGTCGACGTCACCAGTTGCGACAGCGCGTCGTTCTACAAACTCACTCAATGCGTTAAGGCTATGGGTCTGGATCCGAGTAAAATCACGTTGGATGGTGGAATCTCGCTCGCTCAGCCAGACTGGAACGCCCTGCTATTGTGGCTCCGTCGCGTTCACGCTGACGAGATCTTCGTGGGGCCTCGTCTATCCGCTGTTCTAGCCGAAGAGGGAAGCGGAGAAATGCGGAAGTACGCAGTGGGCAATATGCTGGCGGTGGTGTCCGGGTTGGATGACATCTCCTGGGCTCGAGTGGTGAAGATCCTTACCAATATGAGATCAACGCTCGTCCAGCTGGACGAACGCTGGGCCCAGGGCTGATGGTGTCAACGTCACATACACGGCAAGACACGCACAGCGGCACTATGCTGCCATACGGCTCACTACACCAAAAGATCCTTAGCTATTCTCACTGCCACCGGGGCTGTCACTGTGTGTCTCGCAGATATTCACTGTCTGAGATATGACCGACACCCTAAGATGGCACGGTCTACGATTCACTCAGCGTTATTCCGGCACACTTCCTGCTTGCCACGGACTTTCCACCGTTCGACCTTCTTCGACCTTATTTCGCGCCATTAATATGCTCTATCAACGCAATCACCTCAATCACCCGCTATTATGGCTTCTACGACCGCTACCATAAACACCAAAAGCCCGCTCCTCAACCTTCCTGGCGAAGTCGGCACTTCCATTACCGCTACGCCCTCTATCAAGATCATGAGATACGCACCAAGCCGTACTCTTTCGAGGCACCAGGTATCCTGAAACCCTGTAGGACCACTCGATACGAAGCCATGTCTAGTTTCCTTCTCGGTAGCTACTTTGGGGTTGATGTGAAGAAGTACGACAGCGACGCACTCGTCAACTTCACCACCGCCATCAAGTGTCTCGGCTTCTCAACTAAAGACATCAAGGTAAAGCTCTACTAACAGCCTGGGCTGCCGGACTGGAGGAACCTGATGTTGTGGTGGGGCGATTCCACGCGCAGAAGATTCAATTCAGAGCACCACCGGCTAATCGTGTTGTGGAGGAAGCTGGTGCCTTAATCGAGCAGTAAATAATTGTACCTTGGAGTCAAGTGTGGGCAACCCTCTGTACTATGGAAGGGAAATGCAAATTCTGCCATTACAATGTCTGGCGCAGTGTACAAGTCATGAGGGGCTTGGGTTCGTTGCGGAGGCTATCGCAAAGTGTCAACCTCGTTCTAAAGGGCAGAGAAGCCGTCGTCAGTACATGATTTCGCACATCGTTTGTTGGTACGTATGCTGACCGTTGGTGGGCGTCTGTTGATACACTGGACTGCAATTGCTTGAGATCGTTAGCTTCGAATTGAATTGACTTCCATGCTCTGTACGCAAACCGTCTCGGCCAAGTCTGAGGTTATTTATACTATCCAGGAACTTAGCCGCTCCTTCACAGCCTCCTTCCCATGGTGTCTATACACTCCGGGATAGATCACCACGATCCCGAGTCACGGTGCTGCGTGTCGAAGATACAAGATAATGTCTGAAGAGGAGAAGTTGTCGACAGTCACACACGAAACCACATCCCCAGCATCACCGCTTGTCCCTTCCTCTTTTACCAACACGGCCAACGCATTGAACAACTACAACACCACCACCTCCCCTTGTCATCAAACATCATCCTGGCCAGATACCTTCCAGCGGACATCAAAATTGTTCGCTTCATGTCTGCCGAAGTTCACGACACGCGATGAGAGAGCTGCTAATACCCCGGGCCAGACACGATGTCGACGACGCCGCTGACCTGTGTATCGGCTCAAGACTCTGCCCACGCCGCAGTAAACCCGACCACCCATGTGGGACTCCACAATCGTGTCTCCAGATTGCCCCAAATGGCGACAAGGGTGTGGAAAGTCTGCATGGGGCAATGGTGACCGCAAACCGTACGATCGCTGGTATAAGAGCGTGCCGATCTCGCTGCCAATGTCAAGAGATGGACCAAGACCTTTGCATTTCGATGGTGTCTCGATATGGAGCTTCGTGGTCGACCGCTCAATTGGGCCATCACGGCTGTGGCCGGCTCAGGGTTCTTGCTGTTTGGATATGGTACATTGACACGGGACCGACGAAATGCAGAGATTAGTACTGATCACATGGAACAGATCAAGGTGTCATGAGCGGCTTGCTCACAGGCCAAGCCTTCGCCAAACAGTTTCCCGAGATCGACACGACGCATACTGGAAACGGCAGTTCCTCCCTCCAAGGCACAGTCGTAGCCATCTACGAGATTGGCTGCTTCTTTGGATCTCTCTTCTGTCTCTTCGCTGGCGAACGACTTGGACGGCGAAAGTGTATATCGCTCGGCTGTGTCATCCTCAGCATCGGAGCTGCGCTTCAAGCAGCAGCCTATGGGATCCCTCAGATGATTGTTGGCCGCATTGTGGCTGGTCTGGGCAATGGCATAAATACCTCGACGATACCAGTCTGGCATTCGGAGCTGATGAAGGCGCACAAAAGAGGAAAGGGGCTGAGTATCGAGTTGGCGATCAACATCTTGGGTGTCATGACTGCGTACTGGGTGAGCAGCCTAACAGTGTGGAAGAGAAAGCTTTTGCTGATTACCACAGGTCGACTATGGCGTGAGCTTTGTGGAGGGCGAATCGCAGTTCAGGTTTCCACTTGCTCTACAGATCTTGTTTGCCGTCGTGACATTCATTGGACTGCTGTTCCTGCCGGAGTCGCCAAGATGGTACGTTATGATGCGTCCATCACAACGTCTCGGGTGTTGATCATGTACAGGCTGATCGCACATGATCGCTTTGAAGAAGCCCGAGCAATCCTTCAACGCCTTCAGCTCAGGTCTGAAGCACACACCGTTGGCCAAGACCTCGCCATCATCCACCGCACCGTCGAAGAAGAGCGCACCGCCGCTGTCGGGAACAGCGTCAAGGCGCTATTGAATGACGGTGGCCAGCGCTTCAGGTATCGAACCTTGCTGGGTATTGGCGGCCAGTTCATGCAACAGCTCTCGTGAATTAAACCTCACAACATAATCAAAGCACAGTACTAACCCTCTTCTCAGCGGCATCAACCTCATAACCTACTACGCCCCTGTAATCTTCCAACAATCCGTCAGCCTCCCCCACAACCTCTCCCTCCTGCTTGCAGGCTTCAATGGCGTCGCCTACTTCCTTTCCTCCCTGGTCCCAATCTGGCTCCTCGACCGCCTCGGTCGGCGCAAACTCATGCTCTTCGCCGCCGCCGGCCAAACCTGCTGCATGGCAATTCTCGCCGGCACAGTCTCCAACGAGAGCAAATCCGCCGGAGTAGCCGCAGTCGTAATGCTCTTCCTCTTCAACTTCTTCTTCGCCGTTGGATTCCTGGCGATCCCCTGGCTACTTCCCGCCGAGTACGCACCACTCGCAATAAGAACGCGGGCGGCGGCGTTGAGTTCGGCAAGCAACTGGATTTTCACGTTTTTGGTTGTGGAGATCACGCCCGTGAGTATCTCGAGTATCGGGTGGAAGACGTATGTGTATTTTGCTGTGTTTAATGCGTGCTTTTTGCCGCTGATCTACGTGTTTTATCCTGAGACGCGGAATTTGAGCTTGGAGCAGATTGATCAATTGTTCACGGGGAGGAAGGTGGTTATGCATATTAGGGATGCGGAGGCAGGTGTGGAGATGTTGGAGGAGAGGGAGGAAGTTAAGAGGGGAGAGGAAGGAGTTTACGGTGGACAAGGTTCTTCGGCTTGGAGGACTTGCTTCGCTCCAGTCGCATTGACTCGTGATGAAGTACTGAGATCTAATTCTTTAGCCTGACTCCAGCGTAATTCTGGGAGCGTGGCTAGTCGCAGCGCTTTCTTCGACAAGACTAGGTCCGAGCATGCTCACGAGATATCCTTGTCACGCCAAAACTCTGTACAGTACGCTTTTGAACACTGCTGGCGGAGTGAAAGGAACTCTCGCCGGGTTGCATTGTCAGAGCAGCATGTAGCCCACAATCCTGTCTTGCATCCATAGTGATCAAACCAGCTCAGCGGCTGTATGTCTGTTTCAGTTGTACAGGTTTTTATCTTGCCGCTCGTCATCATCGTTCGCTCCTTCCATATCCCCCGCCTTGTGGCAGCGAGGGAATATGCACCCGCCCTCGTACTCATTCGTGATGCCCTGAACAAGTATGCAGCGAATGTAGTAACCGTCTGGGCATTTTCTGGGCACGAGTTGGCGTAGCACGACCTGTCGAGTGGTGACCTCGTCCTCGTCAATCCAGGACATGCCGTGTTTCTTGATCCTTCACTTCTCGGCTTTAGTCAACGTGCTGCCGGGAATGCGCGAAAAGGCGGTCCAGCCGGGGCGGGCATGACTGAGTCTCAGAATGTCAACGTAGCCTTGACCTTCTAAGAAGCGGTAGGCAACGGCGTCGCAGCCATGTACTTCGCCAAGGTGACCGTCAATGGAGTTTAGATCGACACGACCATCGTCCAGGCAGGCATCCTCGCCCTCATTGTGGATGAAGTCACCTTCAGCATCGATGACGTGGTCATCGTTGACGAGTCTGAGGTGCTCGGTGGCGCGCTCAGCTGCAAGTCGTCATCAATATAAGCAGCATACGCGATGTTCGTGTCACTTACCTCTCTGCTCGAGCCTCTCGACTCTATCCTTCTCAGCAGCCACAGCAGACTCACGCTCCTGTACGGTCCACTCGCGACGCTCAACATCTTCCAGGCGCTCTTGAACGTTCTCGATAGTCTCGTCGAGTGCCTTTTTGCGATGCTCTAAGATTTCCTCCAGCTGCTTTATGGCTTGTTCGCGGTGGTCGACGTCTTCCATACGCGTGCGAGCGTGGTCGGCATCACCGAGCCTTCGTGGCTTCTCCCATCTCAACCAGAGCTATCTCACGCACGTCCACCTGCAGGTGGCATCATTTGAGCTCGATCTGACGCTCGCCGATGTCCTGCTCAGCGGCTCTGGTAGCACATATCCTGCTCTTGAGGATAATGTGGGCTAGTCCAAACCTGTTCTCGCGAGCTTGCATCTTCGTAGCTGCCATTCGTTCAGCCTTAGCATTAGTCTGAGGCAAAGCTGAGTGTAACAACTTACCACGCTGGTCCACTTCCGGTCTCTCCTCCATCAGCCTCCCACGCTCCAACTTCAGACTCACCCGCGAATCTGTGACCTCTCCCTCGCGACAGGTGACGGCAGCATCTCGATTGGCCACCTCCTGCGTCTCCCGAGCCACGGCCTCTACCCGACTCGCGATGGCAGCCTCTCTATGCGCCACTGCTGCTTCACGTACCCTGAGCTCATCCTGCTGCCTGGACAATGCCTCCTGATTGTTCTTGACGTGTTCTTTCCCGAGGCACCTGTTCAAATTCTGACTGGATGCGACGAGACAGCGCCTCTGTGAGGTTCTCCGCCGGTGGTTAGGGTGCTGTGCGAGCCATGCTGGCCGTGGCTGGTGGCTGCAAGGCCACTGATGTGGTGTCTGGGTGGGGATGAGGAGAATAAATTCGTCCATCCGTTTGTTCGTTTCTAGAGGGGCAACTTCATGCAACGCGGGAGCCGCCGACATCCTTGTCCGACGCACGTGCCAACGGATTTCTCTGATCATGGCTTTCACATGCAAGAGCTTTTCATGGAAGGCCTTCGGAGTCGGTGTCAGGCGACCAGACCTTAGAGCTGTACATTGACGACCCTCCCCAAGATATATACACAAAGGTCCCATGGGTGTCATCATCCAAAGCCTAGCCACCTTTCCTCTTCCCTCTTTGGCCGCTGTCGCTAGAATCAAAACACCATCCATGCACCACTGTCGTGCTTTCAAGCCTGCTTCCCAAAACGCCATCATAAAAGCACAAGTCATGTCTCATGTAGTGGCGGACTCTCCACCTTCCGTTCCCTATACTCCACTTCCTTCCCAGTAGACCCCTCCCGTTTCCTCTTCCCAAAGCTAAGAATACTCAACGCTCGGCTGGCACGGCTATTCGTTGAGCTTGGCCGGGACCCCGAAGCTGCAGCACCGTCAATAGGATCGACCAGTCTTCTGATCATGCCGTCGCCATTAAGTGCCAAGGCAAAGACGATCGCACCAGCAAACGCCGCGATAGCCACAACGAGGCTGTACGGCACGTGTCGTCCAGAGTTGGCGATCGTGCTCGAGATGGGCGAGAAAACTGCGCCACCGCTGATGGCTGCTGTGATGAGGACGGCGGCGAGTTTCGTGTGTCGTCCTTGGCCGCGGAGAGCTTGGGCGTAAATCAGGGAGAAGAGTGGGCCTTCGCAGAAGAAGACCATGATCATCAGTGCTACTGCTGTGCCGCCTGTGAAGTGCGTACAGAGTGCATTGAAGAGGATCGCACCGCTAATGAAGATCACGAGGAGGATTCGTGGTTTGACCCAGAAGCCGAGGGCCGCTGCCAGGAAGCGTGAGACTGCAAATGCAGTGTGGGCGATTGCGAGGTAGTTGGCTCGATTGTAGGTAGGTGCGACAGCCATGAGGTATGGCGTGAAGCTGTTTCCATTGACTTCTTGTGCACCGACATAGCAGAACTGGCCGAAGACGCCTAGGCCGAGGACGATCCAGATGACTGCAATGTTGCCGAGCTTGGCTTTGTTTGCGCCGTCGATACGTTCTGCCGCGTCTTCCAGCTCGACGTCGGTCGCTTCTGACAGTGGTACGTAGTAGTATATGACAGCCAGTACGACCGTCGCAAGAGAGATCCCAAGGTACGCCCATTGCGTATTGACCAGCGATGGCGCATTCTGCGTCTTGTGGTAAAATGCCTTGTCTGCAATCAGAGGTGCTATGATGCTGCCAATGGCTTGCACGCCTTGGCTGAGGTTCAATCTAACTTCGGCATATTCAGCCGGGCCACAAAGAATGATGAATGGGTTTGCTGAAACTTCCAGGATCGACAGACCGAAGCCAACGATGAAGTTGGTGACCAGAAACGTCGGCCACGATGTGAGTACTGCAGCAGGCCAGAAGATCAGACAGCCTGCAGCATAGATGGCCAAACCGATTGGATAGCATGCCTTAAACCCCCAGTTCTGTAGGACCCATTTGCCCACCAGCAGTGGACCAACAAAGTAGCCCACGTAATAGGCAGTACGTATGCCAAGTGTCTGGCCAGTGGTGGTGGTCGCTACCAGTTGGAATTGGTGATTAAGCGTATCTATTAGTCCATATTCAAACCCCCATAGGAAGAAGAGCACAGTCACCAGAGTCAGTGGGTAGATCGACTCTCGGTTGGTGAGATGCACCAAACTCTTCTTCTGCCGCATATCCACAAAGTCGAAGAACGTCGGCGTATCCGGCGCCGTATGCCGTGTCGTATTTGTTAGCGCTGTCTGTGAACGTTCTATTGGTGGCAGACCAGCCATATCAGGAGTCGTGAGGAAGTCCATCATCCCCACATCTGCTTCGTTCGTGCCAGGCCGTGGTTCACTGGATGTAGCTCGACGTGCAAAGTCCCGTGGCATGGTCAAGAACTCCATGAAGTCCATTGCGCGCTCCTCTTCATTCTCATCTGCAGCTCCCGAAGCACGCCCACGGTCGCGATGGTGCGCCTCTTGTGGGTTTGGCAAAGGCGCTGCGTGTGTATGGTCTTCTTTCGGTAGCGAAAATGATCCGAATTGCGATGGTGCATCTCCAGGATCTCGTAGCATATTCGGCAGGAAGCGAGCCACGAGTGGCTTGAGGCCGGGAACGCAAGCACACATGATTCCCACAGTGACCTCAATCGCACTCCACATGAACGAGAACGCCAGGTAGAAAGATGCATCCGTTTCCTTAGCCGTTCTTGTGAGATCGCTGTTATCCAGTGGCGATGCCAGCTCCGCCAGCCGCGTTTCCGAGGCTGATTGCAGATACGAGATTCTGACAATATCGACGACGGCCACGAAAATACCAAAGCCAAAAGTTACGACAAGAATAATCTTCTGCTTCTTCGGCAAGCGTATCGACGTAAGTGTCGGCATCGGGAGGAACACAATAGCCAGGTCCGTGATGATATTCAGCGGAATCGACGCCAGATAGATTGTGAGAATATCCGTGCATTTCGCAGTCTCCGGCGTAACAAGCGCAAACACCGCCGAGACAGGATTGCACTGAAAGACCGTGACCATCGTCAACGCAAACCCTCCCGCATTGACCACGAACAGCACAGTATAGCACGCCCATCGGAAAATATGATTCGCCTGCGAGAACGTCAAGTAAAAAGCCAGAATCGACGTCTTCGTCGCCATAAGCGCAGGTTGGTACAAGATACTGAAAGCATAGTCACTCTTCAACAGTCCAGACTGCCAGTCAATCGGAACGTTGTTTTCATGCCGTCCAAGTCCATATGCGCATCCACAGCAGATCGCGATCGAAAGGCCTGTCGCAAGCACCCATGCTAGTACCATGAAGTAGTCGTCCACAGTGATCTTCCTCACGATCGTTACTCGCGAGAGCATCCGGAAGAAGACGAAGATGGAGCAGAGCACGACCATGACGATCGTGACTGCCAGGACCGCCTCGCTACGACCTTGGAAGTCGCTGTGTGGCGGGTTGGCGTTGTTCGTTGTCGCCATGTTGAATATTCCGTCCTCTTTTCAATCGCCGACGCTGCCCAGGCCCATACGCCAAACCAATCTCTTCCGTCGCTTCACAAGGTGGTTCGTTCGTGTGCTCAATACCGACATTGCGCGAAGGTGTGCTTCATGCCAGCTGCCGGTGATCACAGTCTCTTCGTTCTCGACGTCTTGACTGGTCGCCGTGTCGTATCGTGCACCTTCCGTCTCTTAGCAGGTCCGCGACAGTGAGCGTCTCTTCTACATATGACCACAGTCCAGACCAGTTGCCGGACAAGAGTACAATCGCGGGACAAAGTGCGACAGCTCGTGAGTTTGCTGGCCACGCGACGAACTAGAGCAGGAAGAAAGAAAGAAAGAAAGAGCGGTACTGGTACTCGGTACTTACATTGTTCGAATAGATCGAATGCACAACAAATGGCTCCCTATAGGTAAAGGCGGAAAGGCGAGTGGCTAAACGTAACGTGGTGCCTCTTACCTGCCTTAGCCCTTTCTCCGCTCGGAGCGAGGATGACGATGTCACGATATGCGGTACATGTAGCTTGAAGCTGCCAAGGATCTTCAAAGGAAAAGGCCCTTTAGGACACATCGGCAATGCAACGACAGGCTGCGATCGGACGGTCGGGTCGGCTCTATTCGACTGGCAGCACTACGATCGCACCTTCAAATACTCGTACTTGTGGTACTCCTCTTCTTTTATGCCATCCATCTGTACATGCCTACGGGGTCTACACATCCTGTATTCGGAGAAGTCTCGCCCTTGAATTGATGCGAGCTCATCCGCGCTCGCGTGTCCAACAAGCTTCACCCCAGTGCAACGCTTCCAATGGCATTCAACGGCCGACACGACTGTGCGGACTCTTCACGTTGAAAAGCACCGAGCTAAGTCCGGTGGCTGCATAGAGGCGCGAACGACATGAGGGGTGTTAAGTCATGCACCAGACATCTTCACCACCCCATGGGGCAGACTTGAACCCTCACGCACGTGTCTTACTGCACTCTCCAGTAACTGCAAGGCGATAAGACTCTGGGCTCCAGCTGGGAACAGAAATACTTTCGGTGAGCATGACGCCGAGTCTACATATACCGACGACGTGCGGCCACACGCGGTCTCAGACGAAATGCACTTCTCACACATACATACAGCCATGCCATAACAATCTCAATATCATTCAGGGTCATACCATATGCACACAGCATAGGAACAAGCTTTCATTCCCTCGCCGCAGCAGCCTTCAATCCTCTCCCTCCTCGCTGTCTCACGCACGTCGCCAGAGGAGATATGTACAGCTTTCATTTCGTATCACACCGGTCGTCGCGACGCAGACGACCGTATACACCACACCCTTCCCATTCAATTCCTCCCATGCCGTACCATGCCAGTCCAAATGAAACGAAAAGTAGACCACGCCAACGCCCTGGTATGGATGCCATCTGTGCCATCTACTCCTGTCCGAACCCAACAGTCTCTTCCACAGCCCACGTGAGCTTTTGGGTGAGCGCATCGTACGACTTATATGGTGGCAGGTCCAGTCTGTTGAAACACGTGTGCGACTTGGGCAGTTGTGCTTCTTCTCCGGATTTCTCGATCGTGAAGCGGCGAGGTCCGTCTGATCCTTGCAAGTCTTTGAAGCCGTTGACTGGGATACGGGATGTACCAGTGGCGAATTGCAACAGGCGGGACTTCTGTTCGGCATCCCAGCTGCGAATGCACTGTCAATGGCGTCAGTTCATGTTTCTCAAGTAATCTGAGGTCGGTGTATTCTTACCTTCCAGAAGTTCTGGATAACGACATCGTTCTCCGTGTATCCTCGGTAATCGGTGTGCTTCTTCCAGTCGTCGACGTCGATGTCTGCAATACCTCCTATGAGCAATTCCAGTTCTCGTTCGTCGAATACATTGACCAGATCTGCTGGGATAAGCTCATGGAAGCCGGCAACGAACGCATTAAATTGTTCTTCAACACGCTTCTGGATTCGCCATTCCGTGATCAGTTCAATGTACTCCTCCTTGTTTTCGTTGGTGACCTCAATGTCACGACCTCCAGGCTTGAGGTCAACGGTGACCTTCTCGCCGAACCTCTCATCTTCGACAGAGAAAGTGCTGTAGATGACATCGGTGATGTCGTTTTCCTTGGCCCAGGTGAGGGTGCGGTGGAACTCTGCATCGACACCTTCCATGTCGGCTAGATTGACCTTCTTCTTCAAGATCATCTTGTAGAAAGCGCCGATAAAGAAGGCGTCCAAGAATCTCCTGTGGAAGATGGCCAGTCCGACCACGCGACCAATGAACTTGAAGTAGCCAAGATGCTCCGGATTGATACCAGAGTGTGGGTTAATCTGCAAAGTGTAGTTGTCGTGAGCCGAATACTCGAAAAGACAGTAGAATGGGTTAAACATCTCATGAGACAGCAGAAAGAAGAATTCTCTGCGGCATCGTTAGCGTCAAGACATATGGTTCCGCCACCAACATACCTTGAAAGGCCACCATAATCGAGACCGTCTTCACCATCGAACTTGATCATGAGTCGCTTCTTGAGGTCGTTAGGACTTTGACGCATAATCTCCGCATAACTGTCCTCGAAAATATGCGTACGTCGGACCTTGACGTGACATTGCCCAGACAAGATCCTCAGCGCGGGTTGTGATCGGAAATAGATCAACTTCCTCCTGAAGTCGCGCTTGTATTGTGGCACGTTCTGGTCCAAGGAAGAAGGCAGTCGTGGATCGTCCCATGTCGTGGTTTTTGTGTTGTGATCCACAAAGTATACTCGCGCAGTGTTGGTCAAACGCATTTCCCATCCGCTTGGCAAAGGTCCAAGCTGAGAGACGGGCTGTTGTTGAATTGTGCTGTTGCCCGCGGCACTTTGACCGTACATCCTGATGTACTGTTGTCGCCTAGGGTCAACCCATGTGGTTGTGCGGGTATTATGGTCAACGAAGTATGCTCGTCCTTCGGGAGTGTGGCGTTGCTCCCAGCCAGCTGGAAGTTCGCCAGACCCGGCAGTCGTAGCGCCAGTAGCCACCATCTGAGCAGCACTGGCATTGTTAGCGCTAGATACGCTGGGAGTGTGAGAAGGCGAGTTGCGGTCGGAAAGTGTGGGTGAATTGGCACCGGTGCGGTCCTCAGGCAGCATACGAGCTTGATGTCTCGATCGCTCGACATTTTGCTGTTGCTGAAGTTGTGCTGCCTGTTCGCCAGCGTTGAAGTTCGCAGTGGGTCTTATCCACGTCGTCTGTCTGCTGTTGTGGTCCACGTAGTATGTCCGGCCCAGGTTGTCCTCACGTCTTTCCCAGCCATTTGGCAACCTCCCCTGGGCATCCTCAAATGCACTGAATCCAGATTGGTTCCTGCCTGGCGGAGGTGCACCATTGCCATTAACGGCGGGCGCCGCATTAGGTGCTGCAGATGCTGCTTTTTGCCGAGTTGCAGCAGCGGATCCCGAAGTGCTCACGGATGGAGTCGCGAGCGACGCACTTGATTGTGCGCCAACAGGTGTCGAGGGGGTGTGGGCACCATTGGTAGATGGGCCCGCCGAGGAACCTGCGGGTCGGGAGTCGCTCGCCTGGGTGCCGTTCGCGATCGGTGCTCGGAGATTCGTCGAAAGATGGAGGATGAGCTTGCCATTGACGACCAGGTTGTCGTTAGACTTGCGGAGGTCTCGCGTGATCATTTCTAAACCATATTAGTGTCTGCTGTCATGCCTCATGCAACATGCATACCATCTCCTCCGGCATCCATATCAATGACACTGCCGATGCGGACATTGACTACACCGAGGAAGCCTTGATCCTTCTTCTTGAACTTTTTCTGGTCGAAGATCTGAACTGCGAGTATGCTCTCCTCGGTAACGCGCCTGCCAAGCTGTCAGCTGTGTTCTTCGGATTGACATCCGTGCATCCACGTACATATCGAAGCTCTCGTTCCAGTACGGGTTCAATGTCTTCTTGATGACACCCGTCGTCCGCGTCTGCTCACCACTGATAGTAGCGACCGCAAAGGGGTCCGGGAATCCTGGTCCACGGTATCAGCATCATGTTGTTTGTGATATCGTGCGCCTCCTCATGCGACTCACTGAAGACATCTCGCTTGTACAGACCATCTGCCGCGATGACTGTGCCACGTGTTAGCCCATATACTCTCATGAACCTTCTCCACCAAGCTCTTGCGTACTCGTCACTCGCAGATTAGGCTGCGATGGCAGCTCCATGCTTGCTTCCGGCACTCAGCACCGCCTCGATGTCGCCGCCCACCGGTATTGATGTTCTATGCACCCAGACAGGCGCTTCCAAGAGGTGGTAGTGATGGTCCCGTGGGGCGTGTCGTCCGGCGTGGATGGTGCAGATGCGCAAGTGGGAGTCGCAGGAGAAGGATGACGATGTGGTTGTGGTCAATGTGGCGCAGCAGTTAATGCGGTTGTGGTGATCCGCCTGCGGGGCGCTCTTTGTGGATCGTTAATGCTCACACAGCAGGCGTCTAAGCAGCCCGCCTCAAAGAGTGCTGTTTGTGAGATGGTTTGCGTGTGGGACACAAGCAGAGAGTAGTACCGTGCTAAGGTGGCACGGGAGTCGCTGATGAACAACCCTGGAAAGCGACTGCTTGGGACGTTCAAGTGGGGGCGTTCCGCGGCATCATGGAAGCGCCAAGAGGGTGTATTTATGGCGACTCGTTCACAGACACAAACAAACACTCTTACAACAACACGCACCAGTCTCTGCGCACATGCCAGCGCTACAGCGTGAGGGAAGTTTACATTGTTCTAGATCTACAACCCGACTTTGTCCCGGTCAACGCCCTCACTCTCATCAGCAATCCACGCGTCATTATGTCATGCAGTATGTGTTGAGCAGAATACATGTATCAGGCCCTTCTGCGGACCCTCCTTATCGACGCCATCAAACAGGTTCTCCATCGCATAGGTGCTCCAACAGACCGACACAGCCGTCCCTTCAAATATTGAGCGGGATGCAAAAACCATTAACAAATCCTTTACTAATCCGTCAACACAACACCATGGCCGCCGTCGTCTGGCCTACCAGAGCCGCTCTTCCTGCTGAAGGTACTGCCGGATCTTTCATCAGTATCGTCTCGATAGGCCAGTCGATCCAATGCTTCCAGGCTGCGTCCAGCTTGGCAAGAGAATCTGTCAGCACTTGAGATGCCCATCCCTGGATCCACCATCTATCATTCAATACATCCAAAAGCACGCAGTAATAGCTCAAGATAATCAGCGCTTGCGGTATTCTCCTTTTTATCAGCTCTGCAAAAGCCGTCGGGTCCTGTTTCGGGAAGCACACAATCGAGGCGACACTGCAAGCGTTATGTCCTTGAAGCACACTTTCGTATATCGCCTTCAGCTCGCCCAACACCGAAGCGCAGACCCGTCTGTCGTTCGGTACCATTGCATCAACGCCCAGCATGAAGTCCAAATGCGCCAGGCCAAAGTCCATACCATCCGGCGGCGGGTAAGTACTCCCGTCCAGGGGCGAGACACAAGCTTCCTGGAAACCTCTCGTCAGGATCGGAGCAAAAGGTCCTTGTGCCACCCAGTACCACGTCTCCGAAAGAACAGCATCGATCCCCTTCACTAACAGCAGCAGCTCGACCATAGCGTCCACCGGCGGCACACTCGGCGGTACCGCATACGAGGACAGTGCAATCAACCATGTGAACGCAAACTGAGCATTCGCGCTCTCCGGCGTCACAGCTCCAGCATCTTTACGATACAACGTCAAAGCCTTGTCCAGGTGGTCGACACCAGTAGCACGCAACATCGTGGCCTGTCCCGGCTCCAGATACGCTTTATGCAGCGCAGCAAAGCCCAGCAATGCATGCATGACATAGTCGTTCGCGAAAGCCAACGTCGGAAGCTCTGCCTGCCAGATTCGGAGAATGAAAATATCGTTTTGTTCCGTCAGAACCTGTTTCGCGTTTGAAGTGTAGTGGTACATTAGCTGCAGATCCAGTTGCCAGCTCTGGTCGTGCCCAGCAATTGGCCTTTCGATCGTTCCCGTAAGTACACTGAACGGACTCTGCGCAGCAGGACCATGTCCAGGACTCGGTAGTGTGGCCGCCTCCAGCGATGTCGTCCGTGCGATTTCCGCACCGGGCGACGAATTTGTCGACTTCCTCCTCGACTTCGCATCCTCTCGCGGCACTATCGGTCCTCCAGCCAACGAGCACGCCACTCCATGCCTGACACAATTCGAACAGGGCGTTTCTTCGTTACACTTCACATGTCTTCGTTTACACTGCGCGCAACCTTTCCTTGATTTCTTGTGTCCAATGCGTGGAGCTCTGCTTTCCATAACGCCACAATCAGTCTCGGTCCAAAAGTTATTGGAATCGAATGTCATTGCCATAACATGACAAGTAGCGCTAGCATCAACAAACAAACAACAGTGATCGAACTCATGGGCCTGATAAGAACCAAACACAAAAAGCTTGCTTACTTGCTACCATTTAACTCTCCACCCGCATCACCATTTGTTGCTGCCTGATCTCCTTGCTGCGTAACATTGCCGGCCATAGTAAACGAACGAAAGTCTTCGTACACAGACCCTCGGGAGCTGAAGTCGCTATGCAGTCATACTTGCTTTCGAACTGCGCCGCACCCCACAAGTAAAAGTGTTAATCTTAATGTACCCTGCGAGTATGAGTCGACACCAGTAAACGTCCCGGGAGAGAATAGGACGCGCTTTGCGTCACTACTCATAAGCTCTTGAGCATGATGACTGCAAATGCAATGCCACGCTCGTACAACCTTGGAAAGCAGTTCGATGCTCAGACTCTTCCAACAGTATTCGCATTACGTGTGATAAGAGAAGCAGATACAATGGATCTCAAGGAGGATCGTTTGGGCTCGTGTATATCTGGCTCAAAAGTCCTCCGTCCTTGGCCACTCAAAACCTTGGTACTATTCGTCATACCCACCGCGACATTCTGTATGAGTGCGTCTGTATCATCGTCTCTGCCATCTTCGATAAGCACTATGACTCTTCCCACCAGTGAAGTTCCAAAAAGCAAGGTATCGTCCCTCGGTCCTAGCGAGTCGGAATCGGCGTTTCGGGTGAAACCCAAGCCGATCCTTCCTCTGCTGGTACCGAGACGACACGGCCACGATCCTTCGAACTGGACATTACACGTAAAGTCTTCGTGCCTGGCCTGACGACGCCCTACAGCTTGCTGTTATTGTTGATGCCTGGAGAGGATGCATTTGTCAAGTACATGGTTCTTTATCTTGGGTCGTCATTAACGCGCAGAGATGAGTCTGCAGTCTTGTATGAACTATGATAGCCGATTGCAGTCTCGTACACCGACCATCGATGAGGCAGGACTCGTAACGCTTGCTCCGACGAGAGATGCCTGCATCTTTCAGCTACATGTGGTAGCTGTGCAAAGGTGAGACCACTTTCTCCTACCTCACAGCAAGCTCTACTACATACAGCCACGTGGTCTCACGGTGGCTTGCCTGCGCCTTGATCGATCGTCCATGGATGTATAGACCATCGGCTACACCATCCGCGTCGCGTATGTACATACCGAAGGGCCGGGCCTTATGACATGCACACACCTATTTCTCTTAATCGAGGTGCTCTCAAGGGTCCCTGTAGACCAGTCAAGTGCTGCCCGGCAGATCTTGGCATCTGCAGTCACAGTCGCGGAAGCTCCAATGGCGTGGAACGGGGCGTATGTCTGCCTTGCGCTAAAGTGGATTGTAGACGTCCTAAGCCTGTCACCCGTCAGATCGGCAAGAGACAACCTGTGTCTGCCACACGGTACAGAGGTGGTGTATGCTATGTTTGAAGCCAGCTCCAGACCAGCGTGAAACATGTTCATGTTATTGGCCGAGTCGCACGCCGCCCTGTACGACAATGGCTAGCCTGGTACGAACACCGCATGGCAGATTCTGAAAGCTGGGGTTGGTGAAAACAGGGTTCTTGCGATCTATAAGGTGCTGCATCGAGTCTGTGGTGTGCCGTCTTGATGTTATGCTATGGGCCTTTGGTGCTGAAGGTCCAGAAATAGCAGATTGTACGTGGTTGCAGGAACAAAGGGTCAAGCATATCGCAGCACTTCCTAGCTGTACTGCACGGCTAGCGGCATGCGTTGAGCTGTAGCAGTAGATATCTATGCATAGCACGGCCTGAGGTCTCCAGCTGATGCAGCTACGCAGCCTTCGGACCAGCCTCGAGGTGATGCCTCCAGGCACTCCACACACTTAAGCCTATTTGACGAGTGCTCTACATCCTTTGAGGCTGAGCATAAGACATTGGCGCACACTACCGGAAGGAGTGCCGCATGTGCGCGCCATTGAGTCGCTGCTCCACTCCATGGCTATGACTAGGCAACTCAATACTTTCGACATGGCGACTTGTACATCGTCCAGTTTGTTATCGTTTGATCTCGATGCTGGAGGGAGCTGGAATTCCGACCAAACATGGTCCTCAAAGGCGGCACCGGTCTTAAAGCGGAAATGGTGGCCGGGCGTAGTTCTCTTGCGACGCATCATGCTGCTGCTGGATCGTGGATCCCGCCACCGTTCGTTTGCAAATGACTACGCCCTTGCGTAGCGTACTTCATCCTCCTTCGACCGAGACGAGCAAATCTGGCAGTCGCCAGAGTATGACCAAGGGACTTGCCAGTGGATAGGCACCTGCTGTGATATTAGGCAAATTGCGATGAGATCAGGCATGCTCAGGACGTACCATACCCTGTGAATTCCAATTCGGTAATGAAGAGCATCTATGCCATGCCCGCCGCATGCCTGGTGCATCATCAAGTGCCTCGCCGAGCCAGTGTCTGTGTACTGATACCACAACAACAAGCACCACGAGTTGCCGAGACTTGTTTCAATCAATGCAAATCTGCATCATTCAGCTGCATTGTCTGTGTCGCAAGCTCTGCACGCAAGCATCACAGGATAGCATTCATCGCATGATTTGAGTTGCTCGTCTTCAAACCTCACGCTTTCTACCTCTTCGGATTGTGACACCTCTTGAACCTTGACGACATGACCACGTCACGATAAATGGTACAGATGGCTCTTACTCCAAACGAAATCTTTTGGCTTCTTTCTTGATGCCCAGTTTGCACTCGCACTAATCTTAACTCTTGAATTGCAACGGAACTCAGAACAAGCTTCGCCAATTGCTGCATGTCCACTTTCGTTGCGCTTACTCCAGTCACATGGAATACAAGAATAGCTCTTGGCTCAGATTCCAGTGGTGCTGTCTGAGGCCAAGAACCATTGTCGCTTTTCGACTTGCAACGCGGTCGCTGCACGAGCAGCATCGTGATTGGGTACCATTGGTGGGCAGAATCCTAGAGATGATGCATTGGAAGGCGTTTGGTGAAACAATGGTCACGGTCCTTCCGGCTAGTAAGGGTTGTAGCCACGTCCACGAGGTCGGTATCCACCACGGTAGCCTCCACCACGTGGTGGGAACGGCGCACCGTAGCCACCTCCTCCGCGACCACCCATGAATGGTGGTGGTCCACCGAAGCCTCCTCCACCAAATCCACCACCTCGGCCGCGACCACCGCCGCCACGTGGACCTCCTCGGCCGCCTCTATTCATACCAGGAAGGTTCGTCCGTTTGGGTACAACCTGTAATCATGTCAGCATTGCGCTTTGTGTAGCTTCCTCACATTACGTGCCTTGATGTTGCGGCTGCGGAAGACGCTCTCGTTCAGCACGAGAGCTTGTGTCACGAGCTGCGGCTCCGAGAACTCCACGTACGCATAGCCCTTGGGATGCCCGGTGAACTTGTCAAGCAGGATGGTGACGCGGTTGATCGAGCCAACGCTCTGAAAATGCGCCTGGATCTCCTCGGGACTCGCGCCGTAGTCAACATTGCCGACGAAGATACTCCGCGCGTCAATATCCTCCTTGCTCTCGCGTAAGTTATCCGATTGCGAGTCTATGCTGGCCTGCATCTCCCGGAGCTTCGCGGCCTCAGCCTCCATCTCTTCGACGCGCTTCTTCATCGCCGCGATCTCCTCCTCGTCGCCGACGTCGTCCTCCTCGGGCTGTCTGTCGAGGTTCTCATCGTCGCGCTTGGTGTCGATGTCGGCCATTGTGTGGGATGATGCGCCAGAGACAGGAGATTCAGTTCTTGCAGATGTTAGGCCAGCTCCTGACATTGCGCGACTTTAGATGTCCTTTCGGGCGTACCACCAACGTACCTGAGACGGTGGGGATTTGGAAGTGGAGTGAAGCGACGAATGGACGCGCACTTTTCGGCGAAATGTATTTGAGTAATGCTGTGGTGAGGGAGCAATGTCCAGTGGTTGAGGTGGGAAATGTTGTGTTGCGATAAAGGGAGTCTCGAGATTCCATTAAATCGTCCAAGCTCCACATCCGCGTTCGGTTAAGCGCGGCCGCGATGGCACGTGCTCAGTCTCGCTGTTACTTCACATGATTTCGATCGTTCCTTCACTTCATCGCGCCGTCTACTTCAGATTGACCCATGCTGTGGGACGAAATCATCACCTCATGGGGAAAACATCTACAGTCCACCCGATGGCTTCGACCAAAGTTTCATGCTGACTTGTCGATCGATCACAGAATGACACCAAATGCTCAGCAGCCGACGCGCCTGAAGCATGAGGAGAGCACGGCCTCTTCCACTTGTTGGTCGAGGCGAAATGATTGGGAGATTGAAGTTCCTGAGGATCGCACGTGCCTTGAGCATAAACTTTCCGTGATGCACTTACTGACTCTTCTCGACTTACCCTTCTGTCCAATCTAGCACGCGTGTATGGACCTCATAGCAACGGCATTCAGGTCACTCCAGCGGACAGGGGCGCGCTCTGACGAGCATGTGAAAACCGAGGCGTCTGCTCGAGCCCGTAGCAGTCTAGAAGAGCATCGTCTGAGTAGCTATCTTCAACAGCATCCACCAGCTCTCCATCAACAGATCTCCAACTCCAGACCCCCGGCCTACAAGCCACAATGTCCGGCTTTCAATTCTTCGCCTCCCACGACCTAGTCCGCAACCGATCAATTCTCCACTTCCTCGATACCAGAATCAACAGAGTAAACTTCCTCCGTGGGCTCGACAACAAACATTCCGAGGACGCCGCAGGTACCAAATTCTACGACTTGGCCTCCGGAATCGTCACGAAGCAGAACGACGCCGACAAATATGGTGATTTTTTGACCGTCGATCGTAACTCTAGGCAGCCAGCGGTGTTTATTACACCTCGATGCAGGGGATGAACGAGTTTTTCCTAAAAGCAGAATGAGGCACAGCTGAACAATAAATTTAGTAGACTCGCATCTATTACATTGGTCCTGACGGTGCCGTGGGGAAGTGTTGCTGGACGGCGAGCGTGCCGACGTCGTGATATCGCAGGTCTTTGCGTTACAAGGACATTTCGCCTGCCAAAGGGTCCTCGTTGATTGCCTTGGTTGATGACCACGCGGTCAAGGTATATTATCAGAACTCCAATGATCAATGGGTTACTTGCACGGCTCGCGACAGTGTCGAATGGAAGACGCGGCAGGTTGCCAAATTTTGAGGAACTTGTGATGTTCGTAGTGTTGGCATGATTGACGAAGCATGGCGGGAACCAGGTAACCCTTCTTGCGACACAATTCCATGCCATTGTTCCCTCTCATTTTTGCATGAGCGGCTTGAGATCTTGTTGTAACGCCGCTTTAGCAGTCGCAAAGGCAGCGTATGTTCTCCTCCCATCCAACTACTTTTAGGCCCCGACTGCGATGGTCCTTACATTGTCATCATCCAATGACGAATCTCCAATCCAGCCCGGCGTTCGATCCAAAACAGTCATCCTGTCCGCATCTTGCCCCACACGGAAGAGCGAAGACTGCGCAATAGCAGCATCAATCCACATCGTAGGAGAAGCGTTCAGCTGATCCGTCCGCCGTGGTGTTGCCAGACGTAGACCGATGCAGGATCAAAGTCAGGAAATCAGCGGCCAGCAGTAGATAGACGGTCACGATGCCCGCTTTAGAGATCACAGGTACCAGCGTATCAGCGCCTTCATCGTAGTATACTGCCAGTGCCGTATCGATGATTGGAGAAGTCATCCACGCTTGGTTCGGCGAGAAGTGCCGCAGCGTTGAAGGAATCTTTGACGCGTGCCGCTTGAACGTCTTCGTCCTCGTCGTAGTACAATGTATACACGTACGCAGCGAGTTGGTCTTGTAGAGACCCCATCTCTCGTAGACCGTTGTGTGGGCACATGCCGAGAGCAGAGCCGTCGAGGTCTTTGTTGTAAGTGCTGCGCATTAGACCCAGCATGGGTGCCTGTCTAATGCAAGCACCATAGTTGGGAGCGTCGAACGCCACATAGCGAATGAAGAAGTCAGGTTTCTTGACACGTTCGGAGTGGAAGAAGCCCTCGCCGAAAAGTGCGATGGCAGTGGCAAGTAGTGGACCGCGATCCTCGACATCTTCCATCGCGAGGCTTGAATTACTTGTCGCGATAGTGCCGTTATTGAGGCCTTGCCGTCTGTCTTCGTTGGGTCAGTCTCTGCATAACCTACAGTAAGATTAGTACATACCTAGATCGCGGGAGTCAAGACGGGAGCTTCATCCTTTGGCTGGCACGATGTCGCCCTGCGTAACACGATCAATTCCGCGCATAGCGGACCGGGGTCATAATCAAGCAGTGGCCCAGCGACGCCGCCATTCATGTAGGTCGGTCGTTCGAAAAATCCTGCAGTGATGTTCATCATGGTCTTGAAGAGTCCGCTTGCTTGATGCGCGACGCTCAGGTAGTCGACAGGGATGTTCCGCGTACCAGACTTCAGAGAAATCTTGTCGATCGCGTGTAGGTTTTCAAGGGCTGAAAGTCTTGTCCGCAAACATGCAAGCAGTTCTACTCTAGTCATATAGTTCGGACACACTGCCGAGGCTCACATATGAAGCTCCTCGTAAGCCACTGCAATTTGTAGGGAATTGTTCTTCGCTCATCCTCTCATTAGTGGCAGAGAAATTGATTCTGGGCAAGAACTGTCGTGTCGGACCAGTATTATATCCGGAAGGAAGCTGAGCAAAGAAGGGATCTGACAAGGCGGACATCTTTCCCAGGGCGATGCATCCGATCTTGCAAAACTGGGGTCAATCGCTGTCGTACTCGTTCGCGCACTGGCTGCCATAGGACGTGGCATTTCCGTTCATGGCGGAGTTGCAGCTGACAGATGCTTCTGTCCAAAGTGATGAAGTCGGTCCCGAGATGCAGAAACTATCTTCGCTTCCAAGCAGCTCCATCCTCACCGAGACCAATTCCTGCGCAAAAGGACGCCCGAATAGCTGCAAGGACGAGAACGGACGCAAAATGGATCAGATCTCCACCCCCGAGAAGATCAAGACTCAGTCGATCTTGCTGCTTCCACGACCACAACATGCTGCCGAGGCTCAATAGATTATAGCATAAGATGCTGGCTTGTTGTGTCTTCCAGATAGAGATCTCGTTCGTTCTTCGGAGTAGAAAGACGTCTGTGAATGCACACATTAAGCGGGCACCTGCCGATTGCTGGAGCAAGAAAGAGACCGGTGGAACGTCAGGAGAGACGGAGCCAGCATGGCCAGGTGCGAGCGCATTCAATACGCTCGCCGGCTTTGTGAGCGTAGTCCAAGCACCGAAGAGCCAGAGGACAGGGTCGACGGTGGTAAACCAGAGGCGGTAGAAGGGTGGAATGTTTCTCTGTGAGGGAGACATGACTCAATATGTCCAGAGGCACAATGATCCTGATTGTAGGTAATCTTCGTCAAGAGGACGCGATATGGCTGATCGAGATGGAATGATGTTCAAGGAAGACAAGGCCGAGGACGCTAATCATGAAACCATTGTGGCCTATGTGGAAGCCACAAGAGTCCACGACCGCGGCCCAATGGCTTCGTTCATCTCCCTTACCTGTTGACCGAACAAGTCCTTCTTCATTGCAACGCATATATATAGGGATCGCGCGGCCATGCAGCTTCCCAACGAGATCTGGAGCATGGTCATCGAGACGTGCGAGAGCCAGAAGGATCTCTGGCTGAACGTCCGCAGAGTGAACAGGCAATTAGAAGCGTGTATAGAGAAGCACTTCGCCGACAACATCATCAAGAATCTGGTCATCAGCTTGCCCATCAAACTGCCCACTTACGATGCCCGCAATCAAGTGGGTGGCAAGGCCATCTTCCGCTTCTACAAAGACCGCCTCGACGATGAGGAAGAGCACGACGGCGAAAGTGTGTTCTTCAAGCTTACTGAGATGGAGCCAGGACACCATCTTGTACATTTCTTGGGCAGATGGCGTGGCATGACAGACGGCGGCCGCATTCGCGAGACTATTAAGTGGGACGTCAAACTGCCTGAACGACATTCTAGCGCCAGGCTCAAGGACTGCTGTGCCGTCACCAAAGACATCGATGAAGGCCAGGCGCTGCTCAGATTCAATTGGAAGCCCACACTGACTGACTTCTATCGCTGAACTGGAGCTTCCGATCCTGCTGTGATGCACAGTAATGTTCCTTCAACATCATGATGCATCTGTCGTTAGAGCCTCGGGCAGCGGGAGCTGAGAGCTCTCCACTTTTGTGAGCTGGTCTCTAAACTTGGGGTCTTCGCGAACAGCACCACTGCTTCATCTCCCAGATCTCGGGCAGAGCAGCCCTTGTCACAATAATCGATCGTTACCAACTTGCGTTGAGTCACATTCCAAAGTCTGTATGATTAAGCCTTCACTGGATTCCACTTCAATATGGCAACCACTGAAGCCGATCGAGAGCGTATGGGAAAACCTCATCCCGAGCTCATAGTAGCTCTAAAGAAGAGTCCCTTTCCAGACCTCACGAAAGGCAATCCGGAAGCCACACCCCAGGACGTCCGGCACAACCGTGCAGCTCATCTGGCCAAGCTAAGACACCTGTATCCAATTCCAGGACCCATACCGGATCAAGTACACGAGTCAGAGCATCAAATACTGGTGAGAGACGGCTCTACCATTCGACTCCGCGTCTATGTTCCCACAAAGTCGACTCTATCGGTGGACCGGAGGCCATTGATCGTGATGTTTCACGAAGGCGGCTGGCGGATGGGCGATCTGACCGATGAGGACTTGAACTGCCGCATGTTTTCTCGAGATCTTGATGCGGTATGCGTCAACGTGGAGTACAGACTTGCTCCGGAGCACAAGTTCCCAGTCGGCGTGAACGACGCGTGCGACTCTGTCAGATGGTGTGCGGCGACGGCATCACCCGCCTCGGAAATCCTCCCTTGCAATCCTTCCGAGGGCTTCCTCGTAGGAGGTGCATCTGCAGGTGGCAACTTCGCCGCAGTCATGTGCCAGATCGCTAGAGACGAAGGTCTTAGCCCGCCGTTGACGGGACAGTACCTCTGCTTCCCAGCGCTTTGCAGTCAAAGTGTTGTTCCAGAAATCTGGAAAGCAGAAATGCGCAGTCGTGATGAGTCTGCACACGACCCGGTCCTGCAACTCAGACCAGGACGGGACGAGGAAAGACTCGCAATCCTTGGAGTGGAAGCAGATAACCCATTGTTTAGCCCATTACTGCATAAAGATCTGACCAGACTTCCTCCGGCCTTCTTTCAGCTCGGGGGGCTCGATCCGCTCAGGGATGAGGCCTTGGTATTCGCCCAGATTCTTGAAGAAAATAACACAGCCACGAAAGTCAAAGTCTACGACGGCTTCGGTCACATGTTCTGGGCTAACTGGCCGACGATGAACCGAAGCAAGGACTTTCTGCAGGATACGCTCGAGGGTGTGAAGTGGCTACTGGAGGCTCCGTTCGTGAACACAGCATGAAGGCAATGATCGCGGTCAACAAAAGAGTCGCACGATACACACTCGCCAAAATCCACGACCTCCATCCTCAATGTATCCCCCCTCGACCAACGACTCTGCCCTCCTCAAATGACGCAAGCATCTACGCAAACCGGTATTAGACACATCCCGATACACGCAAGCCGAGTCAAGCTGAGTTCGCAGCCACAATCACTTGCGCACACTACGTCTGCCAACGCAGGTGTGGCAGCCAAATGCCGCGGCAAGGCATGACATTTCATCCTCTTGCCGGCGTTTCAGGTTCAAATGCTGCAGCAAGCCGCGAATGAGTCAGCACTCCGCAGGCGACAGTTTAGATTGTTCAGCCTGCTGTTGATGAAGATGGAAGTGCAGTGACGAGAGCAAAGCCAAGATTTTGTGTATACGCATATGCGTCGCTTTAAGCTTTCGTGACGTCGCACAATCCTCGGCGGATTCACTTGCGACACGTGGTTCAGTTGGACGAGGGTCTGCCTTACGTGTATTGGACGCCTTAGGAGTTTGTGGGCCTTGTATTCTACCTCGGCTTCATCCCATGGGAGCTTCCGTGTATCGTAGAAGGAAAGACATCTACCAACTATCAAAATACTCTACCCGACGGCTTCTATACTGCTTTCTATTCCCGCCGATATGATTCATCACACTCCCCCAACTTCATCGGACTAAGAGGAATGCAACGAATTCAATCATGACCCATAAACGCGCGCGATTCAAGACAACTAGACACTTTCAACATAACGAAGCATTTCGTTCCGTTGACTGCGTCATGGTGTCTTTGTTCTGGCATATGTGTGAGGCAGTCTCAGCCACGCTCTGTCTTCGAGGACCTCTGTATCGCTGTTGTCAGCTTGTAGTCGCCCCTTTATATACTGTCTTCAAGCGCCAAAGCCTTACTACCGTCGTCGCCAATTTTCGAGTATGACTATGGTGCTGGCGAAACACTCGTTCTACCCTGAGCAGGATCGAGGGTAGAGATGGCGTTCCAGCCGAACACGTTGTGACGATGGCCATGTCGTGCATGCTGACGGCTTCTACAGCGTCGTGTAGTGACGCTGGGCTGCCGACCGCATCACATCGACTTCCTTCTCCGGACCTTCCGTTCCCGGAAGCCTTCATGGCAACGACAAGTTGCGGAGTTGTGTTGCTGTCGCAGAGGTGTTTGTAAGCTCACGCGTTGTTAGCCGAACACACGCTCTGACATCTCGTCTTGGCTCACGTGCGCTGATCTCGGCCAATTGGGGCCCCAGAATGGGGAAGAAAGTGGGGCCATCTTGAATCTCTTGCGGCCGGAAAAGGCCAATGGAAGTGCCGATAAGCACAAAATGCAGATCCGTCGGCAAAGGTGAGGTTGCACCGATGCGTGGTGTGAGTATGCCAAGTCATCCTTCTGGTCAGCAGCTTGTTTCTCTTCGTCTTCATCCCCTCTCATCTCCTCTCACCAACATCACCACCACACAGGCCTGGAGTCTCCCTCCCATTGGCAAAGATGAAGCTCCCGTGGCAGGACGAGAAGCAGTCCTCACCCGCATCATCAGTGGGACATGCGCCAGCGGCAGAGTATGCCATCACCTCAGCGGAGCATGGCTACGACGATGACCTCCATGTCGAGTGCCCGCCACACACGACCGAGCGCAGGCTGGTGACAAAGATTGACCTCCATGTCATTCCCTTCCTCTGCATCCTCTACCTATTGGCCTTCTTGGATCGAGTCAATATCGCAAATGCAAATGTCGCTGGCCTCTCGAAGGAACTGGGTCTGAAGAACGACGAGTACAATGTCGCGCTTGTCATCTTCTTTGTGCCTTACATTATTTTTGAGATCCCCAGCAACATCCTCCTCAAGAAGTTGAAGCCAAATGTCTGGCTTAGCTTGAATATGTTCCTGTTCGGCTTCACCACCATCATGCAGGTAAGATTCAGTCTATCGTAGACACACACGCACACGACTTACGAATATTTTAGGGCATCGTCAAAAACTACTCCGGTCTTCTTGCCACAAGATTCTTCCTCGGACTGTTCGAAACTGGCATGTTCCCGGGTTGCTTCTACCTGATTGGCATGTGGTATCGCAGACACGAGGCTCAGAAGCGATACACCTTTTTCTTCAGCTCTACGACATTGGCTGGTGCTTTTGGTGGTCTGCTAGCGGCAGCGATTGGCAAGATGGACGGCGTGGCGAACTATGCTGGTTGGCGATGGATGTCAGTGCGACCTCTTCATATCATGTGTAAAGCGCTAACAGCCACCCAGCTTCATCCTCGAAGGCCTACTGACTGTCGTGTTCTCCTTCGCCTTCTTCTTCCTCATTCCTAGCTTCCCGGAAGAAGCGAAGTGGCTGGGCGACGACGAGAAGGCGTATGTTGCAGCTAGACTCCGCATGGACCAAGGCAAATCAGCCCTTGAACGATCCATCGGCCTCAAGGACGTGGCTCAAGTCTTCAAGGATTACAAGGTCGTTGTGGCCGGCTTCATGTATTTCGGCCTGATCGTCCCAGCCTATGGATACGCCTACTTTGCTCCTGGTATCATTCAAACCTACGGCTATGGTACCATTCAAACGCAGCTGCACTCTGTACCACCGTGGGCTGCCGCGTTCGGTTGGGCGATGCTACTGGCTGCGGTATCAGACGCCTCGAGACACCGCTTCGCGTATGCCATCTTCAGCATCTGCGTCGGCATTGCAGGCTTCGCTATCTTGATCTCGGTTCACGACAACCATTCAGTCCAATACGCCGCGCTCTTCTTGGTCACCATGGGCACATACGGCGCTATGCCAATCATCGTCTGTTGGTTCAACATGAACCTTGGCGGTCACCATCGGCGATCAGTCGGTAGCGCCTGGCAAGTTGGCTTCGGAAATATTGGCGGAATCATCGCTGTCTTCGCATTTTTGCCAAAGGACAAGCCCAAGTACACTCCTGGATACTCCATCTGCATCGCTTTTACGATCTTGAGCATCATTGCGTGCATCATCTATGGCGTCGCCTGCTGGAATGAGAATAGACAGCGGGCGAAGATGGCGCATGATATTGGTCTGACGGAGTCTGAGAAGACTGAGCTTGGAGACAAGAGTCCTGACTACAGATATCTGCTTTAAAGCCAGCGACAGCTAGCATGAGCGTATGAGAAGTCACCTTCCAGTGGCTTCGGCCTATCTTCTACGTGCAAGATTTACCTGTATAGACTGACAAGGCACTGTCCAGGGCGCCATGCAGCGATCGCCTCAGCACGACCCTCAGCTCACTGCTCGACTGTGGCAGAAGATTCAGTCAGCATCATGAGTTCAAAGCTCTACCAACGCCTTCAATCTAGCAAGAAGGAGATTCGAGTCCTGGTCGTTAACACCTAAGCTGTGAATAACGATGGGAGCCTGAGCCGCCGTCTTGAAATCGTGTCCCTTCTGGACGAGCCGACGCCTACTTCCGAAGCACTTTCCTGGACTTGGGCTGACCCGATACATAGCAAGCACATCACGATAGACGGATGCAATGTAGGCATCTCCGAACATGCTGAGGAAGTTCTCGGCCACGTATGCTACGATCAAAGGCACTACCGAATCTGGTTCGATGCTGTCTGCATCAACCAATCAGACCTGGAGGAACGAGGGCAACAGGTCTCCATGACGGACGAGATCTACTCCAAGACTGCCTGTGTCTTTGTCTGGCTTGGACAGGAAGATGCGACAACAGAGACCGCCTTGCGAGACATTGATCAGATTCTAGCACAATGTCATGAAATGACCAATGGCTTCCAGAATCTAGAAGATCGATTCTTGCACGCAAGCGGCAGCAGACCACGCTCACACGTCCCTCTCCCAAACTGCGACTGGCCAACTGTGCTGAATCTCTACGCCGCTCCCTGGTTCGTCCGTGTCCGGGTTCATCAAGAAGTCATGCTATGCAGAGAAGCACTGGTCTTTCGAGGCAGCTATTCTCGCCCCTGGGGTGACATCTCACTCGCAGCGCAGTGGATGTCGTGCTCCAACTTTCGTCAATACAGTCGACATGAGACAGAAGATCTGGGAATTGGTGTGGACAAAGCCAGCGGAATTCGGAGTTTCACGCGTCAGCCACCGAGTCTCACTGGATATCTGACGATGATCATGTATCTCGAAGCTACTACGGATCCTAGTGACAAGATTTATGGTGTTCTAGGATTGCTACGGAGCGTAGGGAACAAGAGTATTGATCTTACGCCGTCGTACAAAGCAGCACTAGGCGACGTGTACGCGAAAGCCACTCTAGCTGCCATCCAAGCTGACGGCCTAGGCGCAATAGAGATGGCACAAGGTCTCTTACCTTTGAAAGACGTACAAAAAGTCGACTCATCCCAGCGTAACTCGCCCTCCTGGATCCCCCACTACAACTGGCGAGACTACAGACCCAGCGGCTCCCCAGCAATGCCAGAGCTCCCGCTCCAGATCGGCGCCGCCGGCGGCGAAAGTCTACAGTTACGTCTCATTGATGACAATTCCAACATCATATGCCTCAGGGCTGCATCATCGACACAGTCACAGAGCTCGGAAGTATCCTCGACATGGACCCCATCCTCAGTGCTTCCGGCATGGCGCAAAAAGTGTCCGGATGTCGAGCAATGGTCCCATTAGCCTCAGATCTCGATTCCGCACTCACAATGCTTCACGGCCTTGTTTATGATCGCACTGGCTAGATAGATGTAGTAATGACCCAATGTCGTCGTTTTCGCTTCGGAATGTAGTGCAAAGCTCACTGGACAATGCCGCCCTGACGTCCTTTAAGACGTGAATTGACTCATCTGATTCACTAATACTGCATGGGACTATACTAATACTGTGAATGTCTATAGCACGACCAGGCGGTTCTGTATCTCTGAGAAGGGAAACTGTAAGGACGGCGTTCCCAAAGACGCAAGCTTGGAATAAGATCTGTGTCCTTTATGGTAGTGTGCTGCCGTTTGTGTTAAGAGCACATAGGAATTGGTGGAGGCTGGTGGGGACGGCGTATGTGAGGGATATGATGGAGGTGAGTGGCACTAACTGGTTTTAGGGGGGTATGTGCAGAAGCTGCGAGAGGAGGGAAGGTTGGAGATGGAGACGCAGTGGTTTAATATTTGCTAGGTGCGCTCTCTTACGAAGATGGTACGCGGAGCTGCATATTCGACTCCGGTGTGATGGAGCCTTCCATACATGGCGCATGTTCTTCGGAGCTTTTCAACCGTAAGAGGGATGTCGAGCTAGCAAGCATGCCCTCATAGATGGACCAGACGCCACGAACGTGGTTCATGCTGGCAAGCGCCCTGCTGGAACTTACAATTGAGCTGCTGAACGAGACTCGGAGTAAGTACGCTGGTATCTTTGATGAGTTTGAGAAATTTTGGGACAACGGGAGTAGCAAGTACTACGAGAGACCATGATAGCGTATGGGGACGTACATAGCGGTGTCTACTCTATGATATAGAGGGCACGACTGAGGGGACTAAGAAGGCAGTAACCTGCGGAGTATCATAGCCGTCCGACGAATCGCGTGGCTTGCAATTCTTGTGCATGATCGCGGCAAGCGTTCCATTCACATGCCGGGTCCCGCGATAAACCGAAAGTGGTTCGTGCACTGTGCATGTGCCGGAGCTATATAAATTCTCGCTTTCGTGATCCAGAACTTCAAATAACATTACTCAAGAAGGCAAGTGCGCGGCTATTACCACGCGCCCCTTCCTGCTTATTTTGTTGCACGTAGCTGACAATAGCACAGCACCACCAGCATCATGACGAGACGCAACCCATCCGCGATTACACTCGACCTCTCAGCTTCGTGATGGACTGGTTCTGCTCCGTCAACCAATCCATCACGAAGCTGTCCGAGCAGCTCTCGTCGACCAAGGACAAGAAAGAGGAGAAGCTCGACATTTCGGGCATGCGCGAACAGATCCTGGGTACGTCTACAACGCACCTGAACAACGTCCATCCGTCACTAACGGCATGTCAGCGAACGTCGGAGTCCTCTGGCCAATCTTAGGCAAACGCTCCGACGTGGACGGTCCTCGATTCGACCTCATCACCCGCGGCAAGGGCACCACCCGTTACAGCACAGTCCTGGTCTATTCACCGCGCCGCGCACTCAAGAGTCTACAGAGGTATGTCCAGATGAACGGACCAGAAGCCAAATCACTGGTTCAAGGCTTGGAGCGTCTTCTCCACCTCACTCGCGAGATGCGCGACGAGATGGGTGAGAATTTCTTGTCACTGCCTAGCGGGTGGATCAAAGTCAAGGGAGCAGGTAACAGCGCGTACCACCAAAGTTAACGATGCACAAGGAAAAGTTGGGCCGGGAAGCTGATGCCAGCATCAGGGCGCGGATAGCAATTGGTCGCTGAGGGATACAGGTCGAGCTGAAGGAACTGGCTGGATGATAGGGTCGTGCGGAACCTTATCGAGGCATACGAGACGCCTATGCGTTTCCTCATAGCTCGAGAAACTCTGGAAAGAAGGTAAATCATCCCAAGACCAAGTCCATCTCAGCCGCCAGGCATACCTCCTCTCGCCATATGGACATAAAAGTCCTCAACCGTCTACCCAAGAGTCTCCCCAGAGCAGTCTTGCCCTTCTGTGCTGTTTCTACTGGTCCAGGGAGACCTGTTAGCTGCAAACCCTGCGAAGCTGAGCAGCTATAAAGCAGACAATGGACTAGCGGCGCTGCCACAAATCGGAATGTGCCACAATATCGACTTCATGTGGCCTTCCGGAAACGAGCACTTCAAACAAGTCGAGTGGCAAGAAAAAGAAGATTGCCTTGTTTTCATATGCATATTCACTCCATGTCCATTACCATATGGTCCCTCTATACAAATTTTGTCTCATCTCAGTGGCACCTCGCTAATGCTATGTCAATGATGCTTTCATGTGTCGTCGTGACACTTCCTCCCATGGGAGTTCTATATTTCGCTAAACCGCACGGATTAAAACCAAATGCCTCTGCCGTCTTCCTTGTCGTCCTTGGCTCTGATCCGTCGTGACTGCCTCGCTCGTTCTTCCGTCGACGCAGAGGGTCGATGCGTTGAAGAACGGAGCAGCAGGCTGTGCCTGCGTCGATGGTTCATACAGCAACGAGACGATCGTCCGCGCCGCTGCCGTACCATGTCGATCAGCACACCTCAATCTCTAGAAGTTGCTCGCGGTGTTCACACTGCCACCGTACGTGTAGTTGTTTAGTCCTCCCGATGCGCGCGACTCCTTCCTCACACTCCCGTCTTGCGAATCAATAGCATCATCCTGCGGCAGCCTTTCCCTCTTCTTCCTACCCCAAAGCCTCCACGCAAAAATCGCCAACGCACCCACGAAAATTGCACCACCAACACCACCCACGACACCTCCAATAATCGCCTTCTTGGAGCTGCTCAGACCACCGCTAGATCCACCGCCGCTGCCGCCTTGGAGAGAAGGTTCGACAGTTGCTGTCGCGAAGCCAGTGGTGGATGCGACGACTCGTTGGGTTGTGACGAGGGAGCTTCTGACGGATCCATCGGTGGTCCAGAAGGATGTGTAGGTTGAGGGGATGGTCTCGGAGGCGACGAGGGCGTTGGTGATGACTGTTGCTTTGGAGAGGGTGGAGCGGTTGATGGTGGATGAGCCGACGACTACTTGGTTGCTGGCGGAGCCTGTGCCGGTTAAGACGATGCCGCTTGATGAGCTTCCTACCACAGCTGTCGATGTTGCTATTCTGGTTGTTATTTGAGAGCCTCCGGAGTCTGTGGTGGTGACATCAATTGTGGTGGGGATGGTGGATGTAGGAGCCTGTGATGTCTGCTCGGTGGTTTGTGCAGTGTTCGATGTCGCCTCGCTGGTCGGCGACGCCGATGCGCTCGTGGATTCAGTGGTGGGCGAGGCAGATGTCGGCGTGGTCTCCTGTGTTGCGCTCGTAGGCGATGCCGATTCTGTGGTGGCCATGCTGGTGCTTGTAGTCACTCCCGTCCCAACGACCTGTCTCTTTTGTGGTATGATGCCCGCAGGAAGGTCTTCAGCACGAACTTGTGCAAAGCCCAGGCTGAAGAGAGCGAGCATTTTGGCGTGTAGTGACGGATAGTAGTGTGAGCTCGTCGACGTGTGGTGGCGTGGCGTCTTCTCAACGGACTCTAGTGTCAAGGAAATCTCTGCGGATCGTAATTGGATGCGTGGCTAATTACCAGTCCTTCTCGAAAAGACACCGCTGTGGCGAGAAAGGTAGTGTAGCGAGTTCGCCTCAGGTGATTCTGCTTGTGGGTATATCCAACGAATGACAGAGCGAATGACAAGAGAATTGGTGGTGAAGGAGACGGTGAAAGCAGTGCACACGAAGAAATGGTTACGAAGAAACGGAATTGGAGCTGAAGGAGAAGAGAGGCGCGCGGCGGATACACGCGTGACGACTGCAACGACGACGAGTGGAAGCTCCGACTGCGAGCAAGGTTCCAGGTTTCAGAGACATGCGCAAGCTCGCACTTTATTTAGTACGCGAACCGCACACACAGGTGGGCCCCAGGTCACAAGCAACCGTGGCAACCTAAGCCTGTCACCCGTCAGATCCGCTAGACACACGTGACACAACCGCTTGACGACAATCAACAACTCACAAGTCATTAATTTACGACGAACCCTGCTTCCTGTTCTTGTTGTACACCCAGTATCACCTGGCTATAGTGCGTGTTGGCGTTGGCTGTGCTTCTTTTCGCCTTACCCTGGAGACTCTTGCTGTTGCCCTTTCTCGACATTCAAATCCCGAAACATCGACTTGCGCCACACGTGGGCCAGGGTCGGCCAAGTTCAGGGTTGGGCCCACAGGCCCAACCAACGGTCCGGTAAGAGGTACAGTCGGCATGGTCAAGCATGAACGACGCTTCCTTGAAACATCAAACCAAAACCCTCGTGCCTGATATTCATCCAATGTTCTACCTACCGTAGTGTTCTTGCAGGAGCTGATGATAAAGGATGGAACGCGCAACACAACACAACTTCTCGAACAGGACGCGTTCATGCTGCTGCAGCGGGCCGCCCATCGAAAATTTCGTTATGTGGAGCTGTTGGCGTGTCGCCAGTCGAGAAAATAACGCTCGTGTGCTCTTCTGGCTGCTGTTGAGAGACATGTACCAGGCGAATGTAGGAGTGCTGCATGTGCAACTATGCATGGCTGGGACAGGAGTGCGCTGTCTCTGCTAGCAATGGAGAGCACGCGGAGAATCGTTGCCTACGATCATCCATTTGTTGCACTAACAAGGCAGAGGTCTCAGATGTCATGCTACGTGCTGCACTTGAGAATGCCCTGGACCTCAATTGCAGAAACTATACAATGGCTTGTTGCGACGCGAAAAGCTGCTGCCTACAACAATGGTCTCGACCTCACCCTCGACAGGCGTCGCAGACCAGCTTGGTCAAGTTGCCACGGTCGACTACAGGCTGCCAACCCAGATCGGGGCCGTGCTTCATCGCCAATAGGCTAAGGTTCGTCCCTATACAGCATCTCACCTGACATCTCATCTCGCACTGACAACCTTTTTGGACTGTCGCCTGGGATATGCCTGCTTGGGTTCAGGTACAAGGTTCTGTCACGGACGAGGTTAAAGTGCACCGCCACAGAGGTATGCCGGAAAACCAGAGTTTCGACAAAGGTGCTACCCCACGCATCTTTTGTTGATGCTCCAGGGAGGATGCTTCGGGCCACCTGTCGTTCATATACTCAATCCAGAATTTGAAAGTCATGGACCTGCCGTGAGTGATGTAGTATGCTCGACGATGGCCTTAGGACCGCGTCAGGAGCTTCGTATCTTCGCATACACGCGGCAGTCGTGCTGTTGTGAATGCCTCCCTGCATTGTTGTTTGGGTCGAACCAATGTCAAAAATACCGCGTCGATGTGTTCACGTTCTGCTTATATTGGTCGAACAAGCGCATTTGCGAAGAATCGAACCATAACATCGACAAAGTGATGAGGATATAGCCACATGGAGATGCGAGAAACATGTTTATCATAGGTAGAACGTACTTGCCATCGTTGGTCGGGGCGTAGTACGCAGCATGGGCGACGTTGTCGCCGTCCCACCTGTTTATCTCGCAGATTACCTCAACACTAGGTGCCTCAGGCACAAAGATACTCTCAACGTCGAAGGCAATGAGATGCTGATGCTTCCGCGATTCCATCAATCCAGGAACGTACAGCATATCTCCGCATTGTTTGCATCACCTCAGACCATGAATCAGTACGTCTTAACCTCCTACTTCTCCAGCATCTCCACAAACTTATCCCCCAACGCCGCTGCAGCCATCGGGTTTCCTCCACCAACCATTTCTCTGTCAACAGTGATCGTACCCACCGTCCCCCTCAACCCTTCCACCATCTCCACCCCAGCCTCCCTCAAAGCAGTCTCAGCCTTCAGAATCTCTCCCCCAAGCATCGTCTCCGTGGCCTTCTCCTCTTGATCACTCCAGCTCGTAATCTTATTATCCCTTATACGCAAAGCTCCCACCAGCATTGGAGGTAGACAAAAAGGCACAAGGACCATGACAGATAGCGGCCGTGGGTTCTGCCTTCTATGGAATCGCCAGAGAATTCTGCCAAGGATTGCGTTATCGCCCAGATCATGGAGAGGGGCGTGGCCACCTGGAAATAAGATTTCAAAAAACTTCTCCAGATCCTCATCACTAATTTCTTCACATTTCTTCGGACGGGAGAGACCGTGGAGATGAGATGAGATGTCCCTGTTTAAGGAGGAACATGCTCCCAAGCACTTTACGTCGAGCGTGCAACATCCCGACGTAGTTCGGCATCAGTTCAGGTGTGCTTTGGAGCAGTACATTAGTATCGGCACCCCAATCCTGCGCGGCCTCTTAGCATGAGACTCATATGCTGCCGGTCTACTATGTGCGCCATGCCACGTCCGGCATCGTCGCCGTACAGCAGTCTTTTTCAGGATTTCTGACGGGAACCGCAGGGTCTAGGTTCGATGACAGTGGAAGAGAAGGCAGGGTAAGATTTGCAGGATTGATGTTTGTGCCATCATCCGCTGTATCCTGTAACATGCTCCTGCGTTCCTCTTCCGAAAGTGTACCTTGCCGAGATGTGGTGATGTGTGACCAGCTGTGGTACATGCATGGACTCAGAACATCCGGAGAAATGCCTCCAAGATGTGTGCCAGATGCACATTCTGTAGCTACTGGTATGGCGCATCTTACCTTGTGCAGAGTGGAGGGTCCGGAGGAAGCGCGGTCGCAAAGTGTGCTTCGTGCCTGAGGCGGCAATTTTCAACGTCGCTCCACAAATTTTCGACGCGCCGCAGATGCACCACGCAAATACGACGATCATGCTACCCCAACGACCTGCTGACATTCTCGCAGAACGGTCTCCACGACAGTATGAAGTACAGAGTGCTCTTTGTTCTGCCAACAAGTATCGCACGCAGTGTATGCCCTGGGTCGTCACTAGAGAATATGCATGTCCAGTTTTTCCTTGATATCTTATGCCTACATTCTTCACGATATGATATGGCTATTATCTTCCCGCGGCTTGTTTGATGCCGAATTCGTGCTCTGGAAGGAGTTTTGGTGGTACGATGTGGGTAACGATCGCGTTGAGGAGGCTAGACCGCAGGGAGTTTTTCGACGCGACGGGATATTGGAGTATTTAAGGACTCTATGGGTATACTGATAATTGTAACCCTTGTCGTGTTGTCGTGAGTATTGCTTCGACTCGATGAAAGTCCATTGTCTTCGAAGGTCTTTTCGGTCTCGGTCTCGGTGCTGGGCGCCGGTGCGTGGAGATACGCTGAATCATCTGAATTGCTCAAGATCTAACCAGGTTACCCACGAGACATATTGCATGACCATTGGAGAGATTATCGAGCTTCAGGGTGTTGCTCAATGATAAGGACTCATCAGATCTTGAGCTTGAAGCTGACAATCTGGCTTCCGGCTCGGGCTCGGGCTCGGAACGCAATGGCATGATATGTGGTCTCTGGACAGTTGTACTACAACCATATCCATGACACACGACTAAGATCTTTACTCGCCCTCAATTTGCAGCGATGGCTCCCGCAACAACGATAAATCTCCTCCGAGGCATCCGACATAGTTCTGTTACCGTGGGCCTACAGCATAGCTAGCCAAGCACAGCCCACCAAGAGTGGGGCAACTGTGCCATACTACATATTCGAAATAGAAACATTTTTCTATCACTCATCGGTGAGATGGGTACGTTCAAGCAATGTCTTACATGTTGGACTCATTCACTGACTTCTTCTTAGCCGAGCGGTCTAAGGGTTCGTCTTACTATATGGCACATCGCTTGACATCTTCTGATCGTTCAAACAGCGCCACGTTAAGGCATACCACGCCAGCTACAAGCTGGGCACGTGTTCCGTGGTCCGAGTATGTTCAATCGTTGACAACATAGCTTGGGACATCGATTCTAATCGATTTACAGAAGGGCATGGGGTATGTGTTTATCACGTTCCCACTCCTGAATTGAACACTTGCTAACACCATACTAGTTCGAATCCCATTCTCATCAATATCTTTTTGCCGTTCTATTGCTGCTGGAAAGGTATCAATTGAAACGATCTCCTTACAGGAACCCCTTTCTGCTCTTTACAGCCTCACAGGGAGCTTTTTCAACGACTGTGCCATGTCTCTTATCAGCATTCGACATGCACGATCGCTGAGTAGAGATCATAGTGTCGTCTGTGCTATCGCCGAACCAGATACCAGATCATCCAGGAGCTCTATAGTATATCGCATCCGAGACGTTCTGAAGCTGAGAAGTAGTCCACATCCTAGTCTATCTGACCAGGTCGCCCCATAGGTGATATGTCTGGCGATGAAGCTTCCGTTGATCACGTAGATCTTGTTTTCACCAACATGGTAACCCTATCACGAAGATATGATGTTGTCACTATAAGTACAGTTTCCAGGCAGTAAATGCCAGATATCGCTGAGCTGAGGGAGTATTGTGCTATCGAGCGTCGTATGAATACATCCTGTAAGCAGCTTATCATCCACATCGATCAGCGTGGCGAAAGGAGAGACTTGACTCACAGGCTTACCAGCTCTGGTAATGAAAGCTTGAAGGCGCCGCCGAGCAGTAGTACCCATCGTTCACATGTGCCTTCTGGTGTGTCTCGTTACAGCAGGAAGACTCCATCAAGTAAGATCACTGCCACCATAGGTCCAGGCATAGCCGAGGTTGTAAGCGTTGATATGAGGGCATCTACGGCAATCGTTCAATGCAAGGGGCATGCGCTGAACGAGGCTTGCTGAACTCAGAACGGCCAACTTTGCCGCATAGAACCGTTTCCATTTTGGCGCGGTGGCCGGTCATGGCGGGCAGGACTGTGCTGAAAGCCAGTACATGGAACATGACCACGAAGCATAAGAGGACCTCGATACGGTATTTGTGCCTTTTCGCGTTGAACTTCATATTTAGGCTGTCGTACATCTCGAGGGACAAACCTCATCTTGAAGGGTGCGTCAGTCGGAAGCCCAAGATATCTTACCACGACGTCTCTTTTGACGCCGCCATTAGTCCAGGCAGGGAATCTAAATGGGGCATGACGCGGGTAAACGGGCAAACGTACCAGTCGCGACGATGTAGCGAGGCCACCAGCGCCCTTCTCAAGGTCCCGGATGCCAGTCATGCCAGAAAGAACTGTCCGCCATGGCCGAGCATCCATTCTGATAATGTCGCCAAAACATCTCAACAATCCAGCCAATGTCAACACTACAGCGCCGCTCATTTCACATCAGGGTTACCCAGTGTCACCATTTCCACCATCTCAATCACGCACTCAGGCTTTTCACCAACCGCCACCACCACAGCATAGGCCCTAGATCCGCGTGGAGGCGTTGCCGATGTACCTCGAAGCTCCAAAGCACGATGTGGCACGGCTGGGGAAATGACTCGAGAAAGTCGAGGACTATCAAGGACAGATGGACAGAATTGCATTAGGGCTGGAGATCAGCAAGACGCAGAAGCAGATCTCAAAAGTCGAGTTGCAGCCTGTGGTGGTGGATTGGGTGGGTAGGAAATGTCCTGATGTCGGCGTACGATCAAACATGGCCATCCCATTTCGGGAGCGCAGAGCACATTAGCAGAAAGAAAGTATTGAAAGCATGCGCGGTTCAGCCTGGGTTGTCGTGGGGTGTCAGGAAACTTAGAAGAGACCCACGGACACCTTGTTGCACCGCTCTCCAAAGCATAGCGTGACATGATTCACGCTGTCCATTGCCACCAACACAGCCAATCCCTCTCAATACAGACAAAATCTTCAACCATGTTATCACCACTCCCACGGCTTTGTCCATCTCCCTATCTCCGACCACAAACCTCGGCTCTCCGGACTACCACCAAGACAGCCGCTTTCCGGACGGCAACACCCCTCAAGACCTCCTGAAGCCAGCACCCTACCCGACTGGTTCTCTGATCCCCGCCAAAGCTCTCGAACATTACCTCAAAGGTCTGCAAGATATGAAGGGAGGTCTCAAGGCTGCGCTGATCGTTTGAAAAGGAGTGGATAGTCCGTGAATCGTCTTCGCAGAGCTTTCTGGCTCGTCTTCGTTCGAGGAAAAGGGATCGAACCCAGGAGGTGGAACCTGGATGGGGAAGGTGGAGAGGAAGATGGACAGAGGGCGGGAGTCGTGAGGCGAAGGCAGTCGTGGCGGTCCGCACGGAGGCCTATACGAAGCAAAGGTAATACGTTGGACGCCGCTGATACTCCAGGCCAGTAGAAAGGGGACTGTGATCGATCACTTTCGTACTTTGACTATCTAACGCTCCGCAGCTGGCAGCGATGATTTCGAGCATCTGAGTGCTACATGCTACCACGCCTTTTCCACCCCTCATCTTGATCCATGATCTTACATACTCTGTCATGTTCCTTTCCTTCCAGACGCCAGACGCCACGCTCAATGATGCAAGCCAGCCAGTGCCCAAAGCCCACCCACAGGTCCAAACTCTAATTCTCACACTGGAAACGAGATGTCACCGCTTGCGTTGGTACTTCTGGCCTGTTGCCACGCCGCTCGTCAGCAGAGTTTCGCTCACTGCAGCCCACGGTTACTTCCTCCCAGTCTTGGGGCGTGGCTTACACTCGTCTCCCACCACGGGATGGAGCATGATCTTGTTCGGGTAGTTTTGGGTGTTGCCGGTATAGCCCTTACTCCAGTCGTAGCTGACGGCGTATGCGAAGATGGTGCCGGAGCTGTTGAAGTCGGTCGTGGAGATGGTGCCGCCGACTTCAGGATATCCCTTCAGTCTGTGCTTGGCGTCCTTGTCCCAGAAGTGGAATGTGCCGTCGGCGCCGGCTGTGCTAAAAGTGCCGTGCTGTGGGTGGAAGGAGATGGCGTTGACGGCGTAGACGTTGCTGACGTTGCGGTCGTTCGGAGGGGTCTGTCGGTGGCACTTGAAGGAGAAGTTGGAGGGTGAGTCCTTCTCCTCGACGTACTGGATGGCGCAACGTCCTTCGATACTGCCGACGGCGTAGCCAGAGCCGTCGATGAAGCAACTGACGGTACGCGTTTGCCACTTAAGCGGAGATTGAATAGTTTTGTAGAACTGGCCGGGGTTGCGAAGATCGACGACGTGGGTGTGGCGTTCTGCGGTGCCGACAACGAGCATCTGGTCGTTGCGCATGCTCATGGCGTAGACGCGATCGCGGCACTCGACGGATGCTACAGGATTAGGTGTTCGTAGGTCCCAGTACTTGATGGTCTTGTCCCAGCTGCCAGTGACGAGCATGGGGGCGTTGTTGTGCATGAAGGACTCCACGCAGCGGATGGGTTGGTCGTGAGCGGCGACTTGTTGTGCTGCTGCTCCGTTGGCGGCCAGATCGAGCATGCGAGCTGCTTTATCGGCTCCAGCACCGAATACTTTGGTGCCATCCTGGAAAGTAGTCAGTATGTGTCCCGTCCTGCATCTACTGTGTCTTTAACATACCCCACTCCAGCAGGTGTTCAACGCGGGTCCTTCATGGTCAAATGCGGCCACTGCCCTGCTCTGTCCTTGCCCATCGATCTCGTATATCCGTACTTTATTGTCCCAGCTTGACGCCGCAAGGTGATCTGACTTTGGACTGAAGCGGATGTCTGATATGCTGTCACTGGGAGGTTCTTGGATGGCCTTATCCTGCGAGAGGTCGCCTTGAGTAGGATTCGCGTTGGCAGAAGAGGTGGTACTGGCTGCTGACCCGAACAGTCCCGCCATTGAAGGCTTCGTCTGTGGTGTGGCCGAGACAGCGAGTCGAGAGGTGGTCGATTTGATGGGGCTGGAACAGCTGTTGTTGGCTGGCATCGTGTCAGTTCGTGGTGGTGGTTGAACTGTTGCTGGTCAAGGTGACTTACTCGAGCTTGTAATGAGAAGCGACAGTTATATGCAGATGCGCGCGTGAGCCTTCACTTCATTCACTCGAAGTGCGATTCTGCCGCTGCGACTTTGTTTCGTGCAGTGAAGTCGCGTGGAGATCGCGTCAATGGCCGAACTGTCCCGGCGGTTTCTGGGGCAGATGTTGGTTGCATTGACTGACAATGAACACCAGCAGCACTGGACGGCTGGCGACGCGGTGAGAGGGGTTGTCCACTTCAGAGCTGAGAACACATGTCGTGTCGACTTCTGTTCGTGTGTGAAGGGACCTTTGCCGGGACATATCACTTCCATCTACAGTAGGCACCCTCAGGCAGAAGCCGTGCCGCGACTTCTGTCTCTACATGGCCCAAGCTTCTCTTCCTGGCGCACAAAAATCCGCTTGCAGCTTCGTCTCTCTTTCTTCCTGCAACCTCTCGCTCAAAAAATCGCAATCAAAGCTCACACACAGACAACACCTTCCGGCGTTCGTCCATCACACACAGCTTTGGGAGAAAGTCCCCGGACAACCTGTATTTACTACAGGACTGCGGAAACGCGCCGCCACAGAAGCACTTTGCGGCTCATCTGGCTTCAACCTCCATCCTCTCCTACCACCCGCCCACCGTTCGCACTCTCGCCCGGACGCCTCGCTGCTCGGATCATGTTGAGTCTGCGGACCGGTCGCCTTCGGGTGGCTGCCTCGCGAGCGGAGACAAGGATATGAGTCTGCTCTTCAGGCTCGGCGGGTCTCTGCTGCAGTGTTGAACAAGGGGGGAGGAGGTGAGCGGGATACTGGCAGGAGGCAAGTTGGGCTCAAGGTTGATGACGAGAACTCTTCGTCGTGGTCGATAGATATGCGATTGCCTGCTCTCGCCGTTGACCCGGATCACTCGAAATGGGTTGGTGGTTGGGACGGGTAACTCGATGGGGCTTATTCTTGAGGCGAGGGGTTCACACACTTTTTGGGTTCGCGATGGACATGCTGCGGCGTGTGCCTGTGCTGTGTCGAAGCAGCCGGACTCGGATGTCAACAACACAACACGTTCAAGTGATGACACAAAGCAATAGAGTCAAGCACTGAGACTGCGGCGTTGATCTGCGCCTTCACTGGACAGACGGCGTCGTGCTTTGATGCTACAATTGCCTACGACGGTATCTGATGAACGCTTTCCATAGTCACTCCGATAAACCACATGCAAATACAGCTTCTTATCCTCTTGTACACGTGGTAGGTCTGTGCGCCTGCTCGCCAGCAATACTCATTTGCACCTTCGCCTCGTGCCATCGCTCATCACAACTTTCGGCTCCAACTTCATCGATCTCACCAACATCGCTCACCTTGATCAACGACTACCACACCACCTTACGGCATGCTCCAACCACGAACAAGCCTCGCCAGCCGATAGCATCACCAGCACCCCAACTATCGTCTCACCCGCGAGTCACTATGGCTCAGCCACATGCCGAGAAGAAAGAGGCGCGGACTCTGCTCACGCTGCCAGCTGAGATGAAGAACGTCATCTACCGCTACGCTCTCATCAAGTATCAAGCTGTCATCACGTCCGTCGCAGACCTGCCCGTCGAGCCTGGACTCTTGCGCACCTGTCGAGGTAAGCCAATTGCAACGCGATGCATATGAGCCGTTCCAACCTTATCACGAGCAAGACTGAAATATATTCAGAAATCCGACAAGATGCACTCGCGATCTACTACCAAGAGAACAACTTCGAGTTCCGAATACTTGACTTCAACGCCGATGCTTACATCAAGTACTGCAAGTCAGCACAGCGTCGTTGCAACTCCAATGACACGTTCGTGATATGGCATGCACATGCTGGATCGTGGCCAAACATTTTACGCTGGCTCGAAGCATTCTGGCGTGAAGAGGCCAAAGCTCTGGAGCCTGCTGAAGAGAACGACTCTGCTAGCACGAAGGCCTGCGCCCACCTCTTCGACTTCGTCATCAACTTCCGTAGTAAGAAGAGGGATGCGTCATGGAAGGATGTTGCTGGACTTCTCGAGAATACGCGTGGTGTGCTAGAGGCAAGTGGCACGACGTGGCTATGAGAACAAATACTCCTCAGGCCATAAGTGAGGTTTGATGAGGACCCGTGCGAAGTCTATCACCGACTCCACAGTCCTTGCGTGGCCTTTCATACTCCAGCACACAATCACATCTCGCATATAACACTTTACCTACCTAGAGGCGGGGTGAGTCGTCTTGAACACAACTAAATCGATCGGACCATTGTCGTACTTTCCTGTTACTTGTACCCACGGCCCTTTCAGGACAGCTCTTTATAGCACGGCAGCACGACTCAACGAGCCACTCGCCACCAACCTCCATGATGGGGATGTGAAGAGATCGGTGCTTGTGGCTCTTCCAGTCGAGATGAGGAATACCATCTATCGCTACGTCCTGGTCGAGCCCGCGGGCATCGTCGTCTCTACCGAGCTTTCACCCGAGCCTGGTCTTCTTCGCACATGCCAGGTACAGCTGCACCTCCTCAAGCTCTCACGAACTATACTGACACTCGAGTAGAGTTCCGTAACGAAGCCCTCGAGATCTATTACAAGGAGAACGACTTCACCTTCAGCATCGACGATCTCGATGCTGATCACTTGACCAAGTGGTGCAAGGTCTCGCCGCCCCACGACGGGTCTGAGATACTCCCGACTATGGGGACACCTCAAGCTGGTTCGTGGCCGAACCTCATGCGATGGCTCGAGGCTTTCGGCAATCGTCAGGTTGTCACATATCTTGACCCGGATGCGCAGTATCCGGTCACGGCTGACAAGGCAGCAGCTCAGATGCTCGATATTGTCCTGAAGGAGCGGAACCGCGGAGGGACCTGGGCTGATGTTCAAGACATTCTCAAGATTGATAGGGTGGCGCTGATGGCTTCGGGGGCGCAGTGGATTTGAAGCACAGCATATCTGGGCACAATCAGGCTGCTCCTGCCGTGTCGACTCCGTTCGACCTAAGACAGCATGCAGCAGGAGAGAGAATAGTCTAGAAGTGTCTCGTCAGGAAACACAACCATCGTGCGCATGGTCTTTGCAATAATACAGGTCTCGCACTGGGTGGCAAGGTGGCTTCGTGGCCAGCAGATGTAGAGGAGAAGTCACGGCACCGGGGACACCTGTCAGAGACTGCTCACGTTTGTGGGAAGTGCGAGGCAGATAAAAAGGCGAGTATCATCCCGACGACAGACATGCTCAAACGCTCGTTGCATTCGGTCTGATTCACCTTCCAAACTCGATTGATGTTGTTGTGGTCCTGAGACGATCTTGATCGAAAGTGAATGTGTTCACTCGCGGCAACCCGTCATGTGACGGCGAAGATCACATCCGGCTTGCGGCAATATCCTGGCTTTCCCCTTCTGGATTCGCGATTGACCTCATCCTTGAACGGCACATCGCGACCTGTAGACGAGATCGAATCGGGATCGCAAAACAACCAGCACCGGCCTCGAACCTAACACTGTCAAAGAAGGGTCCTTACATCAACAGTTTTCTGACATCCGCCACTAGTTTGAACTCGAGCCACAGTCTCCGAGCACATCGCAATCAGCGCGAAGATGGCCGTCTGGAGCAAGTCAGCGCCCTCTCCACTAACGCTACCCGCCGAGGTGAAGAAAGCGATTTACCGCTACGCTCTAGTCGAAGTGGACTCCATCACCTGCGACCAGCACACCTGACCCCCCACCGAACCTGCCCTACTTCAGACCTGCAAATCTATGTAGCATCATCAACTATAGCCCTTGCCATCACCAATAACCCCGTCGCTAGAAATCCGCTACGAAGCTACCTCTATCTACTACCAAGAGAATCGCTTCGCCTTCATCATCGAGAACTTCAACGCTGGCAACATGATGAGTGCGTCTATCACATGCTGGATTCGAGTTCCGGCTTTTCCTCGCGCCGAACTGGACGATACTTCAAATATGGCATTTCTCGCTCGTCGCCCCCTTCGACCGCCTCACTTTTTCATCGCACTCAAATATAGCTTCAACAACCACACTCAACCACCACACACATCCCTCGCGCATCATCGCCACGCCTCAATTACACCCACTGCCAACTGCACACACTCAACAACAGCACAGCAACAGCTCTCGAAAGACCACACAGTCATGACCACCGACAGCCGCGACTCGAGACTGCTCGCCCTCCCTGCGGAGCTTCGCAACAATTTCTACAGATTCATTCGGGTAGCAGATGGAGACGACATCATCCCACCCCGTGGGGCCCACTCACAATTCCAACCCGCGTCACTCAGCACCAACAGACAGATTCGTGAAGAAGCCAGATCCATCTACATTGGAGAAAACGTATTCCTATTCATGATTGCCCAGTTTGACGCAAGCGGCATGACCAAGTTCTGCTCATCAGCCATTAGCAGATGGGCCCGGCCCGTCCAAACTGCGATTCACGTATCTGAGCCGAGGGGCATGAAGACGTGGATGCATGCCTACTACGAGGGTCTCTCATGCCCAATGGATATTGCAAGATCAGAACTCCAGGTTCCCCAAGGTGCGCGCTGCTGAGCAGCTGTTCTAAGTGGTGGGTAGATTCAAAAAAGGTGATCCCGAAGCCATCTCGGGAGGACGTCGTCGCACCGCAGCTCGAAAGCACGAGAGCTGCTCTGGCTATAATGGACGCTCCTGGGGCGTGAACTTGAAGCAAAAGAAGCAGGAAGAAATTTCTGAGCAGCGGGGAATAGAAAGAAGGCATGGTCGGAGGCAGAAACCCGTGCTAGCTGCTAGAAATCGGTGTTGAGAGAAGAGCAGCAGACATTGCGGATGCTGTTGCAGGGGACCAGAAGAGATGGTGGAATACGTCTCCGCAGAATACCAACCTCATCATGTATATGACTGGTCAGTATGTCTCTAAGTCCAGTACGCACCGGCGACACTAAGCGATCGAGATATGATTTAATCCCCTGTCAGTGCTCGCAAGTGAAAGGTAAGTTCTTCAAAGCACTGTTCACCGCAACCTCGAAAGTCAACTCTCGTCGGCCACGCCAAAACACGTACTACTGGCCTTAGATCCTCGACTTCTTAGGTCGGTAATGTTATATCACATTTCTCGTACAATTGTCCGCGAGGCCTTGTTATAGGATCGGCAGGATTCTACAGATCTGTTTTACGCTCGGCGCGTTCACTACGTGTAGCTATACCTCCGAAAACCGTGGAAGATCCTGGAATACTATCTCTATTAATTCAACTGACGGGGACTTCTTAGAAGTCTAACCGCTTTCTACTCGGCGTTGTCACCGTGCCTGATAGATCTTTTGGCCAGCATGAAGTATTTTCGGATACGGTCACGGCCGTGTGACGAGGCCCGACAGCGTCGCTCTGTCAATCGTCGAGAAAGAAACGTCCTTCGATGCATAAGTGCAAGCCAAGTCCTTCAGGAATGAGCTCCGGTGCCTAGTAGAAGTGCAGATCAACCAATGAAAACAGGTGCTGAAACGTGTTGGCGGATGAAGCTTTGGGCTCTGTGTATGGCTGACATTCTATGATGACTTCATGACCTTGCCATTGCTGTTCTGCTAACGATGACCATAGATAGGCATCCAATCAAACGATAGCGGCGTACTCACTCACCGTGCGGACATTTCTAACAGCGAGGTCTTCGGTGTTCTCTCAAGCTTTTGCCACGAATGAGCCGAGCGCGTGGCGGGTGTGTTGAAGATCAGGCACGGTTTCAGAGTCATACAGTCAGGACATATGACTGCCGGTGCAAAAGCGTGTTATGTCTCTACTGATGAGTGGCTCTGCATGTCCACATCGTCCTGCAGTAGAGCGATGGCTTCGTTCTTAGTTGGCTGGCGGTGGGCAAGTCCTAGTCCAACACGTTTCATTGTCTCCTGGAGTGAGGTGGAGAACTGACTTGTCCTGATGTAAGTCCCTCATAGCTGATTTTGAAAGACGTGCTGCCTCCTAAGCGGAATGCCAAAGGATCACATTTTCCAAGAGGTCCAAGTCCTCCATTGACAGATACGGTTTGCGCCGCGCTTTTTCGTCAGCGCTGCTACGCTCATCAGGCATGCCCGAAGACGATCGCTCTTCGACTTGTCACCCCGCAGCTGAACAGGTAGATCTGCGTCAAGCGAACTCATCGGAGTGTTTTGCCAGAACTCTGCTCATGAGGTGAAGTCGTCTACACGAGATGATGTGACAACTAGCTTTGGGCCGCGTGAGGTTGTACCCCTGCACTTTTGAACATAGCCATGCGCGAGGGCAGGTCCTGGTCAGGGTGAAGTTGGGCATTCGGGGGCTTTTCTCATACAAGTGTTCGTCCGGTCCCAGTCTCAGTCCAGCGGTTACGACCGTCGACCGACGACAGCGGATTCTTGCCCGGCGTCTTACATAGCCATCGCTTGCTACACCCCTGTTGTCAGCGATATCTTCTGACTGTGTCGCTTGGGACCAGAAGGACCTAGGATGAGGACCGGTGACCTGTGCATGGTCGGCACGTGGGTAGATAGTAGTGCATGCAATGTGTAAGCGCCCGATCGATATCACTGTCTTCACCATCTAGCATTAGATCTCTGCTCGGCTCGCAGGACGGAGTTCGGCGTACGTGCGATAAAGGCGGTCTGCTGGGAGAATTGTGGCATGACGATCCTGCTAGACACGAACCCGCTGTGCCTGGGACACAGCGTCGTCCTTCGTCCAACAATCGAGCGGCATCGGACGGATCAACCGCGATTGATGTTCTAGCCTGCAGCGGAAACAATCTTCAAACAGTCGCTTGCAGATGTTGTGCGTCCGCTTCCACGTGTTGAGCAGGGTCGGTGATGCTATCTCACCGCGGCTCCATCACTTTACAACTCGGCATCTCACAGCACTGAGCAGAGATGATGGCATCAAGGCGCATGGTTTCGCGCGCGGCACTCCAAGGCGCCTAGCCTCGAAGAAGAAGGTGTGTGCCTCTCTGACGGGTCTAGAGAAATGTACATCAGTGTGTCAGCACTGGGCGCCGGGCTAGTGTCAGCTTGCCACGTGGACCTTCAAGGTTTGAACTCTGCTCTGCAGCCACGCGGGCTCGCAGCGCATCTTTCCGTACGATGTCTAGCAGAGTGCTTGGGGCGTTGCGTTCGACTTATCTCGTTACGAAGATGCCGAGGAGACGGGAGCTTGACCCACAGAAGCTGCAGCAGAACATGCAAACACTACTGGGCAGGACGTTCGGCCAACTGTCGTTTCACTATTTTTGGGCGTGAGCTCATCTTACACAGACGCCTGCCAGCGGGTGCTTCGCAGCATCACTGCATCAATCGTGCTGTCCGACCACAAGCAGAAATTCTCCGAGCCGCTACCGGCGGTCTGCTGGAGTTTTGACCAGTTGTACAAGTCCGTGAGAAATGCCGGACTTGCTCGCGTGGCCGTCTGGCGAGTCATGCTGTGCACAATCGTTCGGAGAAGCATACCCACATTCTCGGGCACGTCGGAGTGTCGGACTGCTATCGACATGTTGGACAGCAGGCGGGACGCTGCAGAGCAAGCAATTTCAGACACGAGGTTGCAGGGATCGTGGTCGGCACAAGCACATCATCCTTTGGCATCGTCGCTTTGTGACACCGCTGATCGCATGTAGCGGCGTGCTGACAGCTCAGTGGCCACGGGGCAGTCCGGATGCCGCGCAGCGCGACGACAGGCTGGCAGCCAGAGGGGCCGATAGTCCTCCGCGGAAGCTGTTTCATGGATGCCGCAGGCTGCAGGACAGAAGCCAATTTCATGGAACGTCCTAACGTGTATGTTCGTACATGACGGCCAAGCGCAGATGTGCGATTCACATCGCAATAACGCGACCAACACCGAGATACCGGCGGTTCTTCGGAGATCTTTGTCACCTAAAGCGATGCCAATAGCCAGTCGCTTCGGAGATGCTTCTAGCGCAGCAGATCACAGCGATCGCGGCAAGAGCGGCAAGAGCGTGCTTGAGCAGGAATACACTCGCCGAGCACCTGCGTATTGCATAGCCAACAGTCCCAGCGCTCGTGACCGTCCATCTCGTAAAATTGCACCCGTTGAGAGCAGGCAAGGCAATTGTTTGAACGGCATCCAGTGCAAATGTGGCACACGGGTGGTAGAGCGCCACAAGACTTCGATGGGTGGTGGATGCGAAACTTCGAAAGGGATGCCCCTTAGGAAGCTTGAGTTGTCTAGTTATATATAGTTTTATACACCCCCTCAGGTGTGTGAGCTGCATCGGGTCGCAAAGCTAGATTTGACGTAGACTGACAGTCCTTGAGCCGGATCCATTGTATATTAGTCTCTTTATCGTAAGGTGTTTGGTAGGCTTATCGTATAGATTAAGCTTTAGCTAAATCCATCAAGCTAAAGCTGCGCGGAACTCTAGGCTCGACACTGCGGAACTTCAGAAGAAACGCCCCCTGTTATTAGGGGCCCTGAGTTGTCTGGTTCTATAAACTTCTACAGTGGGTGGCTGCCACGTGCGATGGCGGAAAGCCGGGCAAAAAGCAGGAACGACTTTTGCCCACGCAGTTAGCCTTTGCCGAGAAAGGTCGCACAGGTTTGGTGCCCCGCGTGACTTTGCTCGTTACAAGGAATGCACGTTCTTGCGAAGTCGCCGACCGCAGCATTCGCAGTTTGAAATTTGCGGTGCCAGCAGACCGCATGTCCCTGCCGAAACAAACATGTGCGATCACACCGAGGCGATGCTGCCCGTGACCGAGGCCATTGCGGACTGCGTGAGTGCTTAGCAACGACGAAATGTGGTGCGTCAGGCGCATCCTCGACTCCCAAGAGAGCTGTAACTGTTAGTCAGATTCACTCAATGCAGTACTAACGGAGCGGAGATGGCATCGCGCCGTCATCGCCATTGTGGATATCCACGGCGGCAGTCTCGAAAGGTCATCGAAGGACAGCCGAAACAAGGCGCGGGGAGCGGAGATCGTGTGGCATCACGAGAGGCTCTCACACGCTGGATGGCCTCAACGGCTTGTGCGCACGACTCGCATGAGAAGTGTGCTTTCGCCGCGTGGCCGCCATGCACTACCACGATGAACACGATCTAGCAATAACTTAGTCGAACGCCGTTTGCATCGACATCCTACCACCACTGAGACCGATGACCGGATGGTGAGGGCAGTGGAACAAAGAACACGTGAGCGTGAGATGCCGGCCAACGTGGTGATCCATGACATAGCGTGGCCGCCGGCGAGGATAGCTAGCGCAGATGGCCGGTCGTAGAGAACCGTGGAAGTGAACAATGCTTGTAGCGCTGGTGAAACGACTGCAGACAAAGCCGGCCAAGCACAGCACACGAACGTGTGCACCTGCCTGTCCAGGGCTCCAGGCTGTCGTTTGCGGTATGCCGCTGGACACGTGCAGTCGATGGAGGGTTGCGGTCTCGGACGCTGCAAACAGCAGGGCCCTTGTGTCTTGGGCAGCCCTGCAGCGGCAAGTCTGAGACGCGGTGTCTCTCAGCAGGCACGGTAGTAGGTACAGTAGGGTGTTATATTTGGTTTCGTACAGACAGCCAGCAGGAGGACCAGCAGCCGTATCGGCAAAAGTGTTGGCACGGAGAAAGGCCAGCACGGTTTGCACTTTGCAGGCGTGAGCGGCGATCGGCTAGGTGGACCCCAGCTCGGGGCTGCGGTTGCGGTGCAGTGGTGCGTCGAAGTCGTTGTGCGGCGCCACAGCGCGCACGGCATCATTGGTCGATGCCCACGAGTCTGATCTATGCGGGCGTGCTGCACGGGTGCCAGATCAGCGCAACCTGACCACGCCAGGCTTGGGGTGAGTCTGCTTAGCTCAAGTCGCCTGTCGCCCGTCGCCCTATCCTGGCAAGCGTACTGCGACCCACTCGTCTGGTACGTTCATGTACTTCAAGACTGCCATGACATCCGCCGCCTCATATGCTGGCACATCCCGCATTCCAATATCACCTAACACCAGGAGCAGCATTGCATTCCTCCGTCGCTCCCAGCAGCCAAGCCCCACGAGGCACTCGCGCCACGAGTCAATCGCATGCGCTACGCACGTTGTCGCCAGCACGCTGTCGCCAGCACGTCCTCCCTGACGTAACACGCCACACCTGAATATACTACTGCGAGACTGCCGGCAGCACCACCGAATCTCCTCCGCTGCAGCACACCACACCAAACCACGACCAACCCACCCACGACCTCTACCCTACCTCCCTTCCCAACGAAACCTCCTTTCGTGCCACGACGACCGCAGCCTCGCTCTGTCCGTCACCATTCCTAGCACCGCACCATACACCTCCGCAGCCGTCAAAGTGGATACCCGAACGAGACCCTCTGCCGCGAGCAAGTCCAAGGCTCACTCCCGCCTGGCATCATTTGGACGCCACACGTTTCGATCGATAGTGTCGACCAGTGAAGCTTTACCCCGAGGCGAGACACTGCCGCGAGTGCCTGTCTCGCCCTCGGACAGTGGCTCTGAGCAGAAGCCGTCTGGCGCCTCGACAACGTCGAACACATCGTCTGAGACAGCCCTCACCGACGAAGCAAACAGTGATATAAACGCCGCGGTGGACGTCGAAGAGCGGGCTGTGAGCACTACCGACGCTGCGAGCTGGATCGATACCGAGAGGGCATTTGATCCTTCAACCTTTGACGACTACGAGAGACAACTTTCACGAAGCCCACGCACGATGCATCAGACATCGTCGAAGTTGCTCAGGATGACGGACGATGATCGACCATTCACGAGGGTATGTTTATTCCGGGTCAGTCCAAGCAAACATCATCTTCAGGCACGAAATACTCTGTTTTTCGTGTTCCTCGTACGCATCGACATCTTCCGCAGTCATGGCCTGGAGTTGCGAATTCCAGCCTGCAGACTTTAGTAGATGCGGATATGCGAGTGTCGCGATGTGAGCCGGTGTATTGGAGTCTCCTTATGTGCCATTGCATCTATGAACACCGCTGACTGATTCTTCGCAGGACTTCAAAGATCTTTTTAGCACATTGATGGTCAGTCTACCGCTCGGGCCTCATCGCGTGCGCTTCTCCCGGATAGAGCACACTTTTACGACATCAGAAATGACCACAAATCTTGGGTCCCTCAAGTTCTCACAATCCAACCGGATGCCCGACCCAAAGGACACATCTCGGATAGTAACCACCACAACGACAACGACCTTCTCGATGGCGAGAGAGATGGCGAAGTCTGTCTGCCAGCGTTTCCTGGATGCACGATTCATTGAGTCCGTGGATGGCAAGGCAGACTTTTCCTCGAAAAGCTCGGTATGGCAGCTTACGCCGAAGGGCATGAACATTCTCTCGCGATTTTGCCAACGCAATGGCATCTCTCAAAGGCACATCAACGATCTGCTGGATTCACCGCGGAATGTCATGCAACTGGTCACACTGGAAAGAGATCCTGAATCTGACAAGTTGAGCTACGACCGTGCCATGATAGACATCATTTTCAGGAGATTTGCAGGTGACACAGGTCCGAATCTCAAAGCGAGCTCGTCTTCATCAGATTCCGATTCAAACAGCGATTGCGTCAACGGCATAGTGGGTGTAAGAATGACGCGTGCTAAGCGAGGCGACAAGAAATCGCCCTATGTTTTTACCGGGATTGCTGCGTTTGACTGGTTGATGGACTGTTGCACGACCGTCGACAAGCGAGAAGTTTTCGACATTGCCAACGCGTTCTTGAACGCGGACCTCATCGAGCCATACATTGCTGATCGATCACAAAGCAGCAATCAGACATCACAAGCAACTGGGTACCGAGCATCAAAATCTGTGAGCTACGCTGTGACGATGAAAGGCATGGTCGTTGCAGGATGGGTCACGAGTCCGACCGGAACAGTGAACAACGAGGCGACCGCGGCACCTTCGAAGCCTACAAATGGTGTGTCTCGCGACTCAAACACTAATCGCATGACTGTCATTCTTCGAGACCCAGCGCTCAGACTGCTGTTCAGGGAGTATCTCCGGGAGACTCACTGCGAAGAGAACCTGGCATTTTATGTGGAGGTGAGATCGTTTCTCGCGGATTACGAACGGGCCAAGCGCGGCCCAGCAGCACCCAGGCAGGATACAATCAGGGAGACCCTCGCATCCGCCTACAGCCTTTACAATGCTTTCCTTGCACCGGGCTCACCATGCGAGCTGAACATCGATCACACCCTTCGAAACGCTCTTGCCGGTCGCATGACCCGATCAGTCGGTGAGGACGAGCAAATGATCAAGAGTCTGGACGAGGTAGCTACTCTCTTCGACCAAGCGCAGAGCAGCGTGTTCAAACTCATGGCTAGTGTACGTCGTTACTGACCCCAAACGATATGGTGCGCGGATGTTGACTGACTCAAATAACAGGACTCGGTGCCCAAATTCTGTCGCGATCCAAAGTATGCTGCCGTTCTGCGCGAGCGAGACCTTGAGAGCATGCTTGCAACGGTCCAGATCAGTTAGGGGTCCAAGACGGATAATCTGCAAGCCTCACGATGGTCCAATGAACTGTCATCACCATGATTTTGGGTGTCCAACAAAACGTGGCGTGTTCCCACCCAGGCTCCATCCCGGCATGCAGCCCAGGAGCTGCTCCCACGACCCGCTTCTTGCATTGACAAGTGACCGCGTGTTCAACTCAAATACATCAACAACGCCTGGGGTGCAGCACGCACGACTACTGGACTGGCCATGTCCGTCGTCTCCTGGAGACGGCATATTCTGAACGTTACTGCGACCGACCGGAATGAAAAGGAGAATAGCAGGAGTTTGCTTCGTCTTTCCCAAATACCCAAGCATGGGGAGAGGCTTCGTTGCTTTGCTCCGTTTTGGATTTCAGCGTCAGGCGTTCAGGAGAACCTAAGACAATTGCATTGGCGACGGCGTCTTCTTTGGTCGATTGGATACGCGATGGGTTTGATGGGGTGAGGTACGGGATCGTATCTCTACACCTACAATTGCCTGCAGCATACTCTATCGATCTTGGTTAGAGTAATACGGTGACTTGGGAATGGCCGACGACACGGCGCATATGGGATGTGTACGCGCTACGGCGATGCTAGAAATGGGCTCCCGGGATATTGTATAGTACTCAAGGCAGTGAATGCAAACATAGTCAAACTCATTGACGTGCTCTCCTGTCATTCACATCTATGATGTTGTGCCATCTTAACTACTCTCTGTGTTGTCATGGAGACCGCTGTGGCGCGGGCTACGCGCTTCACTAAACGCGCTTCGCGTCTATCCCAACCTCCAACTTCTGATCCGTCACGCCAACCTGCGCCGTTTCCGCAGCTTGTTTTCCAGCGTTGCTTCGTATTTCCTGTTTGTGTAGTAGCAAACATGGGCGGACCGCCAAATGTCAGTGAGGGCAGCCTCCGATGCCTTCATGAGCCTGCTAACCTTGGTGATCGCGATAGTCGCAAGCAGCACCACTACCCAGCAGTCTTCCTTTCCGCCTGGTCTCGAAGACAATCGGATGCGGCGCATATGCTTCGTAAGTGTGAACATATTCCTTTGCACGGACATTGTTCCTAACGGCACAGCAGAATACGAAAAGCAATACCTCTGAAAGCCTCTGGTCCCGTCATCGCGGTCAAGTTCATCAACAAAGAGCACGCGTTCAAGGCAGGCCGACTACGACCCAAACAATTAGACATCGAACTCGCGCTGCACAAGTCAGTATGTCCGCACCAAAACATCATCAAGTACCTCAGTCACGGGAACGATCCGGCGTGGGTATGGATGGCACTCGAGCTGGCAGAGGGCGGTGATCTCTTCGACAAGATCGAGGCCGATGAGGGTGTTGGCGAAGACGTGGCACAATTCTACTTCACACAGCTTATCAGCGCGATAAGCTGGTGTCATGGAAAAGGCGTTGCGCATCGAGATATCAAGCCGGAGAACATGCTGCTGAGCGGAGAGGGCGACCTGAAGCTGGCAGACTTCGGGCTGGCGACCAGGTTCTTGAACGATAAGACGAATGAGAGGAAGGTCTGCGGTATGGTCTGTGGCAGTCCGCCCTACATTGCGCCTGAGATACTGGCGGTTGGCCATCGAAACCAGAAGCGGAAGGAAGGACAGGATAAGGTTGGCTATGATCCGCAAGTCGCCGATGTGTGGTCATGCGCGATTGTTCTGTTCGTCTTGCTGATTGGGAACACACCGTGGGATTCACCTGTTATGGAAGAGAGTTATGAGTACCACGACTATGTGACAAGCAAAGGCAGGCCGAGCGATGAGCTCTGGAGCAGGATACCGCCCGAATCGCTGAGCTTGGTACGAGGCATGCTGAACATCGAATCGACGAACCGTATGACGCTTGACAGCGTCCGGAAGCACCCATGGTTCACCCGAGAGAATCCACACATCAACTTGAAGAACGGCAAGGCAAAGAATCCAATGGCACTGGCAACCCAGATGCTGGAGTCACTCCACATCAACTTCGACGCACCCGTAAAATCATCCCAACGCCCACGTAGATCCGCACAATCCCAGGACGACCGCATGGACATCGACATTAACCACCTCCAGCCAGACTTTTCGCATTTCGCCTCTACACAGCCCGAGACGCCCATCACCGAAACACCCTTCGAATGGGAAGCACCTCCACGAATCGGTGCCGGCACCAGCGCTTCACAACCTCAAGCCCGCCACGAGCGAGCGAACGCGGCCATGGACCACGCCACACGACAAGACCTCCTGGACATCTTCAGCGAAGACCCGTCCATGTCTCAGTTCTGTCCGACACCTACAGTACCTCTCACCCTTACTCAGCAAGCACGGCAATTCAACGACATCGTCCCGTCACATTCTCTAGCGCGCTTTATATCAGCACTGTCCTTTGCACAACTTCTCCCAATGCTCATGTCTGCACTACACCGACTGAACATCCCAGTCGCCCCGCCATCGCAGGCTGCGCTCGAAGGCAAAGAGGATGCCGTATCGTTGCGTGTCAAGACGCTCGATGCAACGCAGCAGTCACTTCACGGGAATGTGCTAGTGGAACGTGTCAGCGTCCGCGGGCAGAGCGGCATTGGGGTGTTGGAGGTGCGGTTCGTCAAGGCGAAGGGCGATCCTTTGGGATGGAGGAGATTGTTCAAGCAGATTGCTGTGTTGTGCAAGGACGGAATCGTGGTGCCGCATAATTGAGCTCATGCTCCGAGTCTGAATTACGCAGCATCATGTTGGGAAAGGTGATGAGAATTGGGTTACGAGACACGTGGACGAAACTGTATGAGGTTATGGACATGGGGCCTTGGATCGAGAGGCTTCGGCGATTACTGATCGAGATAGGCTCTACTGGGAAGTACAGCATAGAGCTGCATGTGCACGATGGGAGACAGGAGTGAAGTCCTTTCCTAATGACCTGATGTTCAAGCATCCTAGAGATGCGACCATGCAGATAGCATGTATTGCGGCAGCCGCGGCAAACACCACGAACCAGTGCGTTCTTCTCGCCACTATCTGACTACTCGCCAGCATCAGGAGAGGTCAACGACAAGCAACCCTAGGCATCAGCCAGGTAGTATTGGTTCGCGATGCCATGGTCTTGTCCAAGGCGCTGCTCATACCCCAAAGACTCCGAACTCCTTGTCACGACTGACAAATACACCCCATCCCGCCATGTGGCATCTTGTGTGTCCCCATCGAGGATCTTGAAGATCCTTGAGGATGCATCGTCGAAGCCGAGGTAAACATTTGCCCCAAGTAGATCGATAATCCTACGCTCGGAGATGACATACCTTGTTGAAGTTTGAGAGAACCCAGCTCAGCTCATGGCGAAAGCTGGGGTTGGGCTTGTTAAAATATAGCGTTCTGGACTGTAAGCTTGCTTCCTTGCTTGCAACTTTTTGGGGGGGAAAAGGAAAGTTTATATAAGACTTTTGACATCCTTGTAACGATGGAGTCGACAAGCGATGACTGCTTGTGTGATGGGGTCGGTGATAGTGATCGGGAAAGTTTTTGGTGCCCTGACAGGTATCGGCAAAGTCATTGAAGTATACAGGCTACTGGCTGGAGAGGAGGTAGCGAACACTGATGGGGAGCTGCTGGGGAGGTGCTGGTTCACCACGAGGAACTTGATCGAGCATGCTGACCGAGAAGTCGGAGGGCAGGCCGCATGAGGAGGTTAATCTCTGCTCTGCGAGAGATGTGTCTAGGCACTTCAGGAGTGGGTGTTTATCTCATGAAGGCTCGGTATGGAGTCCGATGAAAGCGGTGCTAATGCCTTTTGTCAGGATTCAGGAACATTTGAATGCTGGAGCCACGACTCGATCTTTTCGATACCGTTCCCGTCACTCGCGTCGGTGCCTTTTTCGAGCAACCGCATTTCGAACCTTCGCACACTTTGAGCAGATCGACTCCCAGGCTGACCATGTCAGCGCTCTTTGGCGGCTTTTGTGATGACGACACAATGCGTTGCAGATCGATCATACAGTAGCGAAAGATAAGACTCCATCGATGCGGCTATGAAATCTTCTTATAGCCAGAAATTCGGTGGCGGTGTTTGACGGATGCATTCGTGTTGACTGCGCAGTTGGCCCGATTGTCAGGCTGCAGCCGTAGCGAGGGTGCTATGCGAGCGGTGAGACTGGAGTGCCTCGGCTTATTGTTGTTTGGTCGACATGATGAACCTCGGGGTATGGTAGTGGCAGTCGCGGCGAAATGAAGTCAAGTGGGTTGGCCTGAAGATTGGTGTTTGGCAGTAATTCTAGTAGTCTGCTTCCCGAGCACGGCTCCTATGGCGAATGTCGTTCGAGGAACACTCCAGTATGCCGCGTACAGTCGGACGTTGACCACCCTTTCATAAGGCTCTCATCCGTGCCAGATCCTCTTCAATGCCACCAAGCTTCGCTCCGCCGCCCGGACCTGTCCTCGAAGCAACGGGCCAAACAGCAACGAAGCTGCCCTCAGAGGCTTCGTCTTCCTCTGTCGAGGCTGAGGGCTCTTGCAGATGGCTGCCAGCCTGACTTCAAATCCTTTCTTCTTATGCGCGAGGCCCTGAGGGTAGATCTCCAGACGTTCGTCGCGAATGTGAGCGCAAGTGGCGAGTAGTAGAGATGCAAAAAGATCGTACATCCTTTGACACCATTCATAGTATCTGGGTCGAAACCCATTCCTGTCAGGTTTTGCAGACACGAGGTTCGTGTTGATGATGTTCAAGGTATATATCATTAGGCGAAGTTCGGATGGGAGGTCGCGGAGGTGTAAGGGCCCAGGGGGGCAGTTGTGCTGGATGCTTGAGCGGTCATGTCTGACGGTGATGTTGTCTTTGCAATATCTCACCGAGAGTTTTAGCCGAGCTTTGCCGCGTGCTGCTTGAGTGATGGTGTGCTGTAGTTGCATCTGGATCAAGGCATATTGGTGGAGTGAGGTGAATTCATTTGCTTGCGCTTGACCTCCAGATCCGCGTATGACCTATATCTGAATTACGGTTGAAATGGTGTGGCTCGTGGGGAGGTCCGTTTGAGACCGGTAAGTAGCATTGGCGAAGGTCCGTCCCGCCTGTGCTTCTAGTAAGCGTGTTACTGATGAGAACAACCGTCATACCATGCCACGCCGAGCATTGGTGAGTTCATCGTATATCTCTTATGCCCTCCCGCGTCCTCGATCTCCACATCCCGTGCTCTTTCCAGAGGCCACCTTATCGTTGCAGCCAGTCAAATCACCGAATCAGTCTCCCTCTTTACCACACAACTCTTGTACGTGATCCGTAGAGCCTTCAGATAGATCTTCATAGCTTGGTTGTGGACTTGACCACACGTCAGAAGCAGAGGCGGCGCGATGAGCTCTTGAATGTCAAGTGCGTCGTCTGTGCCTGCGGCTATCAGGTCGTTGATGAAGTGGATGAAGTAGATGAAGTAGATGAAGTAGATGCTGTAGACAATCAGGCGCGTCTCAACGAGAAGGTCGAAAAGCGAAAGTGAGTCCAGTAGCTCGAGCTTGAGGGTACCGTGGCGGCGACTGCGTGTGGTTCAGTTCGAGCCGGAATGCGACTTCACGCCAGATCGGAATGTCTTGCGTAGCGTGAGTGATGAGCGTAGGATATGGAGTACGGGACTTAACTTCAAGCTGGACCCAGCTCAGTGCGCTCTCGAAAGTTTGATCAAGTTATGTCGCATGCTCCGCAACGCCGCGCTAAGCATGTGACAATGGATCCAAATGCCGGGCCGGGGTTATGACTCAAACAATGTCCACTTCCCTACCTCTCGCACGAGATGTTCCGCCGGCTAGGCAGTGATCGCGAATACGCACAGTATCTCAGAAATGCGCAGGTCGGATAGCTCCGAAAGTAAGGTTATCTTATTATATTAAATCCTCTTCTATACTATTACCTATACTTACGAATATATATATTCTTCTAGTAAGTCTTCTACTATATAGTAATAGAGAATATTTTCGTTAATATTAATGCTCTCTCTAATAGTAATATTAAGCAAGTAGATCTTACTACTATAGATATCCTTACTTTCGAGTAACTAGATATATCTTTTATTAAAGACTTTACTATTAATACCTCTAAGAGTAATGCTTATATTAACTATCTATATTATAAGCTAGAAAGAATATAT
>MWSO01000658.1:0-56369 GCA_002116355.1 Dothistroma pini CBS 116487 | reverse complement strand
AGCTACTGGAGGTACGCTTCCTGCTTCATATACTTCACGTGGACCGATGACTGGCCCGAGAGCGTGGAAAAGTTCCTCGTTCCGCATGTGAACGAAGCCGCCATCTTGAAACTGATAGCGCAGGACTCGGATGCATAGTGAAGCAAGTTCACGAAGGAGTTTACCATTACCGTCGATGGGCGGTGACACAAGCGATGGGCCTGGCTAAGTGCGGTACGATGGTGTGGATGACGTTCGGCTTGCGAAAATTTGTGCTTTGCCTGTTGAAGGCGGTCTGTTGCTCGGGGTCAGATTCCGGTAGACCTTATCGATGTTCAAAGAGAGGCTCGAGATAGTGCGCGCTTCAGAAAGCGTTGAACGTTCGAGGCTGTGGATTACGACCGGGTCGATGCCGTTGCTCTGTGTTGGTAGCAGCCTCTGAGCCAGCCACAAATTGACTGGATATCGACGCGATGATCTCTCCACCCAGTATTGGCAGTCACGGTGCTGTTGACCGCGTCCCACAGCGCGTGGTATGATGGCATGGTTACGGCCGAGACAAACCGACGATGGAGACGCTGCATGGCGCAATATATTGCCACGAAGCCTGACAACGTTGCGATGGGCAACTGCGCCGCCAAGGAAGATCCATTACGGAATTACGCCCATGGAGAACGCTGGTGCGTAAAGAAGCACAGTCGCGGAAGGACATCACCCGTCGCCCTGGACTGAGCATGACCACTTAACAGTCTAGATGCCTCTACCGCTAAGCATTGAAGCTCAGCTTGTGGTGGGAAAGTACTTGTCAGCATGAGCTGTCAAACGGGTATTCCCGCTTGGCGCGCAGTCTCAGGATTCTAACCCGAATTATCTCTTGATTTATTCTGTACGTCGTCCTGTATATCAACCATGCCCATACCTTGACGAATTCAACCGCATGGTGAAAGAGCCTGTAGCTCTTCCAGCCTACTGTTTCGACTTCACTCGGGTCCTGCTGATCTACATCGAGGTCGTGTGGAGGAAGAATACTCGAAGTATACCTCCGTCCTCAACAGTAAGAGGCTGTAGGCGTTTAGGAAGTAACATATTGAGGCGTACAAAGTCCGAGATATCGTCAAATGATCTCCTGCCGGCAGTCTTCATCATTATAGACTAAAGTCGCTGAAAGCATCTATCGACAACAATGGTCTGGGGAGAATGGCGAGAGATCCAAGTGCCACGGGCAAGCTTGATCGACCTAGATCCTGTCCGGTCCATCTTCAGACGCCTTGCCCTTGCCCTTCTGTAGTGCAGTGATGATACTTGAACGCGGCCGACGGCACTCCTACATCACCTTGATCCGACGCTGCATGTTGAGAAACTCATCTCGATCGACGCTGAACAGAGGAAGATTATTGCTGAATACGCACTCAGCACTGTAAGCCAGCTTCTCACCGAAACAATCCGACACTGAGCCAACACCTTCGTTGTCATCCATTCTGAGATGCTCTGTGGGCATTTTCTGATTCACGGCGACTTTCTGGTGAGTGTTGGGAGGTAATGAGCGAAGGGTGTCGAGATGGGAGTAAGGGAAGAAGGGAAGGCCAGGATGGCCGCTTCTGCTCTGCCACAACAACGACCTTGGTGACTGCATGTGTGCTAGCCACACGGATGGATGCATCATTGCAGGATGCGGTTCGTTGTTTTACATCCGTATGTTCATGGATGACGGGTACTCGCTTAGCGAGTGTAAGTGGCCCACCGGGATGGAACTTCGTGGCAGTGACAGGTACACAAAGTCGTGGCTATGTTGTGAACACCCGACTGACTCTTGTGGCCACATTTCTTGCAAGGATGTTTGCTGCCTGCAACCCTGACAGCAGGCCCAGATCGAACGCGTTGGGGCGTAGTCAGGCTCTCAGAGATGATGGCTACGATGTGCTGCACAGTGCGTCTCACAGGTGTCGCTACATGGACAGTAGACAGTAGACAAATGCCACGGAAAGATGACGAATAGTTCCAAAAGCTAAGCAAGTTCACACTCCTTCCTTCGCAAGCAGTTCGGCATAAAAGGATCGCAAACATAATATCATGTCGCCACCAGTGCAGCGACGCGATGCTCGCTACTGACGCCAGGCTGGCGATGTGCATGTAGCGAATGGTCAACAGCAGGGCAATGGACGTAGCGTGGGAGTAGTCGTTGAGAGGCAGCCAACGGAGGAAACGAGTGAGTTGTGGGAGCCAGTAGTTGGATTCCTTCCCGAGTAGTGGACGATAACGAAACTTCAATTCGGTCATGTGCATAATTTACAGACAATGTTGAACATATACCATATAAGAAGAAATTGCCAAAAAAATATGCCTGACAAGAGGGGGATTCGAACTTGAACGTCGTTAGTTGAATGTCGAAGGGCGGAAGAGATGATGTATGCATACCCCCCGCGGCTTTAATCAGTTAGCGATCTATCGTGGAAACTAGGCAGGAAGATTGACGTACGCAAAGCCCATGAGAATACTACTTAATTGTATTAAGCAAGCAGGAGCTTGAGTCACACGCCATAACCCTATGGTCGCTGTCAGTCTACCTGAGCTACGTGGCGACCAGCGGGTGTCATCTTACACTCGGCCATCTTGCCGGTTTACACCAGTCGATAGTGGAAGTATGAAGTTTGGTTGTCTATATAGTACCGTACCGAAGCACGCCGATACTCTGCCGAAAGCGCTAGAAGATTGAGGAGGTCTGTTACACAAGAATCGGACGCTCAGCTCATTCGTTGGTCTGCTGGCGCCCAGCGATAAAACAGTGTCACTGCGAAGAGCAACAAGGCAAAAGAAAGCGCGAAAACGTAGCACCTTTCCTTGTCCCGAGACTACGTAGTACAATATCGAAGGAAAAGCATCACCATTGTCGGTATCGCGAGAACGTGAGTCAATGTGTCGTACCCACGTTCTGCCATGAAAGTTCGAATGACGACTCTACTGCTTCGTGAGCGCATTCTATCTGAGAGCGAGAACCGCGGACAGCTCATCCCTGTACATGGGATGTATCTAACATCGGGAAGTATTATGCTATCTCACGCCCGGCAACGTACCTTTGCGGCGGACGACTATTGAGCAAACCACTGTGACATGTCCTGCAGGGGCACATGTATACCCGTTCCATCAAATAGCCGGGCGGTCGTCTGATGCTCCGCTCATGCTCAATCCCGATGTATAGCATGCTACTAAGATCAAGGGCTAGTGTCTCGCTGAGTGGTAGACCACTCCTACGACGGTGCCAAACAGGTTCTCGACTACAAGATCGAAGACAGACAGGCAAGATCAAGATTAAATGTAAGGATGCTCATAGCTCCGAAAACGTCGATTTCGTCTTCTTCAACCCACTTATCATCGCCTTCGTAACATCCTCGCTCTGCACTATCACCGCATTCCACGCAGCCGTATATATCAATCCATCCTGCACCGGTCTATCTCTCCTAAGATCAAACAACGCCTTCGAACTTTGCACCGTCACGGGACTTTTTTCTGCTATGATCCTCGCGAGCTGTAACCCTTCTTTGATAAGTTCCTCCTTACTCCCCGTGACTTGCGAGACGCGTCTTTCATGATCGTTCCCTCCCTACACAACACATCAACTCTCGCCGTCACCAACGAGTTGGTCCAAGGTATTGCGCTATGCAACAAGGTGTCGCACGCTATGTTACTAGCGCGGTCCGAATTCGTGGATATCCGGGCATACTACGTACTTTTGAGAGCAATAGGTGGTGTTATCTCGATATTGAGCACGTGTTGATGACAACAATGGCGACAACAAGTTTCCACGGCATCGTATTGGTGCAGTATACGGTGTTCGATTACTCGCTATCGACCTCGGTCTCACACAAAGCAGCTTCGATTTTCGTGCTATATCGCGATATTATACAGGTCTCAAGACGTCTCGGATCCGCGTTCTAGCTATGACGCGCCATATTGCACACGATAGTAATGACAAGGGCAGCCTTCAGCCTAAACAGCAGTCCAGTACGATCGAGGTCGTCGTCGCGTAGGGCCAGGCGTGACTGTGCATCACACACTTTCCTCCCACGTAAGACCTGACCTGATATGAGCTGTCGCGTGAAGCAGGCGCCAGGAGCGCGAGATTCTGAACAAGACAGGCAACGAAAGGATTCCAGACACACTGGCAGCCTAAGCCTGTCACCCATCGGATCAGCCAGACACAATCATACGCTGCTCTCTCATGGCTCGTCTGCCGCTGCGTACCGATCAAACCTAGATCTACGAAGTATTGCAACACCTTGATGGAATACTTTGTGGCTTCTTCCCCTCACATTCATCTTTCCCTTTCAACTTCTGGTCATCCGGTCCGTCGAGCTCCACCCGGGGCATGGGAAACCATGCAAGCACAAACGCCGACGCTGCCAGTGACGAACGGATGAGAAAGATGAATTGGGGACCCTTTCCTGTATGTGGGTAAAATAGCCGCGCGGATCTGGTCCGCCTCCGATGATGAACGATTTGACAAGTATGCCCGTGGCGACTTCAGAATGTCATTGGCATCTTCACCACTGATATTGAGAGGCTCCACGGCCGACCTGATCAGGTTGTTCAGTGTCGTCCTTGTCACTGCGAGTCCACTCGTGCCTCTGAAGTTCCTGGCGAAGTTACGGAGCGACGTTACCAGAGCCATGTCCCATCGATGTTCGCCAGCTTGCACAGCGACCAAGGCTGGCTGCAGCGTACAACCACATCCCACATCGATCAGGATTGCGTACCCTACTTGCTTGCCGAGATCAGAGTGCGCATTGAGTGTCGATTAAAGGCCCAAGCCGATAGCTCAACAAGCCTAGCCGCACAAGATGGCTTCACGATATCGACCAGTCCGTTACACCACAAGGTCGGATAGGGTGCTGAATGCGGCTGATGGAGTCAGCTTGTAGTTCAAGAGAGAAGTCCATGCCACTTGTTCTGTACTAACGTGATTGGCAATGGCAACGACGCAGACTCGACGGCCGAACAGCTCGGCCCCTCAGCCTTCTCATCCATCACCAACGAGCACCTTACTTCCGTCGACTTATATCGCTACGACGAGGCTTGGAAAATTCCGCCAGCTGAAGTGCTGGAGCGCTTAGACCAAGGACCTGAGATACTGGTCATTGACTTCCGCCGTCAAGCAGACTATCGCGAAAGGCACTTCTCTGGTGGTCTCAATATACCCCTCTCTAGTCTGGCTGCGGACTTTCCGAGTCTGTTCTTTCCATCTGATCTGCTGGCGCAGCAATGGCAGGAGTTGGAGAATCTGTTCGGGCAATCGTTCTTGCAGAATCAATTCGCGGGACAGAATTTGTTGGGATCATGCTACGACGGTGATACACTCCCGCATCGTCAACAGTGTCTAACGAGCCAAAGGGTTTGAAAGCAATAGTGTGAAGGGTGGAAGTCGAGATCTCGTTGCTCTTCGGCCGGATCTGCCGAGGGAGTACGCATTACGTTCAAGTCCGCCGGGGTCGAAGGCGCACTCTGTTGTGGATGATAAGAGTGAGAAAGGATGGAAGAGTGCGGAGACTTCTGATGTGGAGACGTAGGATGGTGGTAGTAAACGAGGAAGGGTGAGAGTGATAGGTGATGAAAGGCGTTGCGATTATGGACTTTGGGCGCAGCTCAGGGTGTATGGTTAGAGAGATACCCAGCTTCTATTAGACCTCTTTACTGCTCCTCTATGACTGCAGCACTGACCACGTCGTCAAGACGAAGAATGATGATCGAGACGAGAACGACAGTCGAGATGAGCAAGCCGTCTGAGATACAGTATAGTACAATTGACCATTTCTACATATCGCTTCCGCAGACAAGAAAGCTACTCTATAAGCTTCATGCTGCATTTATGTCATACCAGGATGCGTTAGACCGAACCATGGAGAAAACGCGTGAGTGAGACGTACGTCTACTTCGCCTCGCGACGGCGCCCTCTCTCTTCTGCCTCCTTGCGCTCCTTTCCATCTTCTTTCTTCTTCTTGTCATTGACAAAAGCTTTCGAGGTGTAGCACTGTGGCGTGCAAGGGGTCCTGAAAGCAGTCGCAAAGGCGCCAGACAGGTAATCTGCCCTTGCCACGAGGGCTGAGCAGTCATCGTTTCTCGGGCGTCAGCATCATGCCGTTGCAACTGCTGGGCCGCCGACGGCGATGGTCGCCAGTCTACGGGGCCTCCCAGTCGGGGTTCTGTAGGGAACGAGTCAGTGAATTATCTCTTCCGCACTGTCTCAAATGTTACTTACCTTCTTCAGTATGCACACGCCTTCCAGTACGTTGGCCATCGAGATCCACTCCTCATCTTCAAGCTCTGCGCGCTCTCCATGACCCAGTAATACTGGCGTGTTCTGTGTCTGCCAGCCTGTAATTGTCTTGGGTCGACCTGCTTGGCCTACCACATCAACTGCTTGTCCAACACGGACGTTCACCTGCAGTGGCTTGAGGTCCTCGTCCAGCGTGATGAGGAATCTAGGGTGCATGGCGGTCACCAGGTAGTACAAAAGGTAGTGGTTGTCTTTCAGAATGAAAGCCTTCGGATCATCGATAAGCGCTGTAGCAACAGTCAGGAGACCAGCGGCAGCAACTCTCGATAGCACCGAGCGATCGGTGTGGAACGGATTGATGGACATTGTTCCCTTGCCCATGTGTAGCAGCCCTTGGGCGATGCGAACCATGAAGAGCGCATTCGGATCCCGGTGGTAGTACGAAGCAAGTTGTCGAAGAAGCTGTGCAATACGTGCGTTGTTTGTGCCGGCACCGACCATGCCCATGGCGAAGATGGCGTTGACAGCTACGTCGACGTCATTGTCGTGTGAGTATCGTGATAGAGTGTCGTAGATCTTCATTTGTGGATTGGACGGGCTGATGAGACCCATGGCAAGAGGTACTGCCTTTCGGATGTTGGCTTCTCCATAGTGCATCAAGTGGCCGAACTGTCGCAGAACCATCTCTTGCCCGACATCCTCGCCCATTGCGACAAGTGATAGACCGAGAACAGCGTAAGCTTGCACAAGCTGCTCGCCAGCAATGTCCTTCTTTGGCTCATCCTCTTTCTTGTCCTTGTCTTCATCCTCCTTGTCTTCCTTCTCCTCAATGTGCTCGTTGCACACGTGCAGAAGCTGCTGCAGCTTGAGTACGGCACCAGTGCCTGCCCACGCACAGATCTCGGCGAGCACGGATGCAGGCTTCGACATTGGGTGATCGATAGCCTTGAGGGTCTCCAGAACGACATCGACCTCCTCTTGCTGACCGAAGAACAGCATACCAAGACCAAGGGTCATGAAACGAGTCCACTTGTCCTTGAGCTGCTTCTGGCGGTCGTCGTCCATGAGGGTTTGAATGATGGCCTCGCTGACATCGGAGTTGGCAGTGCCGACGAAGATCATGCCGAGAGACAGCGCTGCAATGGCCGAAAGCTGCATCTCGAGGCCAGAATCGGATACGATTGGAAGCAGAATATCGAGCAAGTCCTCCTTGTTGGAACCAGCGTAGGCGAGACCAAGACCCATGATACGTGCAATCTTCTCGCTCACTGACTTGCCCTCGAAATCGCCCAAAAGTGCCATGGTAGGGTCGCTGTCAAGTCGGACACCCGAGTTCATGATACCCATAGCAAGAGCGGCACCTGCCTTAATCTGGTCTTCTGGCACGTATGTGTAGGCGTCAATCTTATCGAGACCCATCTCCACATCCCACAGCATGAGCATACCTGCCGATGCTGCAGTCGAAACCATGCCATCCTCTTTCACCTTCCAGATCCAGCTCTGCTTCACGCCCCCTTCTACGAGCATCATCTTGTCGTCGCCGTATCCCGCGTTCACAAAGGCGTTGACGAAGGCAGATGCGAGGTTGTGTCGCGCGGAGTCGGTGTTGGTCAGGCCAGCGGTTCGGCTCGATTCGAGATGTGACTTGTAGATATCCTCTACAGACTTGGGCTCGAGGACATTAAGCTCCTTCGCTAACGACTTGAAGTACTCTGGCAGTTTTGTGTTGTTCAGGCACTCTTGTAGCTCCGTGTCTTCTGCATCGTCTCCCTCTAAGTCCAAGCATATTCTCTGTCGCCCAAGAATGAGAGCGAGCTGAAGTTTCACAGCCTTGTCAGTCGCTGCATTGAAGTCAGATTTGATGAGCTCCATATCGTTCAGTCTGATGGCCAGCGAGATGGCTTGTGTGAGCTGCTTGTAGTGGAGGTAGATGTCGTGTGCTGTTCGGAGGAAACGGTCATTGTCGGGATATGTGAGGAGAGGTACCATAGAGACCATGTAGAGGCAGACTCTGGCGTAGGTGTTCTCGTCGAGATACTCTTTGATCTGCTCGATCATCTCGAGCTCGGAGAGCACGTCGACTGCATCGGCCTCCGCGTTGTGTGATAGGAAAAAGGGTACGAGGGAGAGCGCGAGCTGGGTAATGTCATCAGTATCCTGCTCATCGTCCAATCGCTTCGAGAACTCCTGTCCGATCTCCAGCGCGAGATGGCGCATGTACTCGTGTCCCCACGATCCGATGTCAGTGCCTGGCGCAAGTAATCGGTACTTGAGGGTATCTCGTCGGTCTTCATCATCAGAATATGTCATTCCCAGCACGGAGAGTGTGTCAGCCAGCAGATCCTTGTCGCTACCCTTGGGCCACTTCTCGTATGCCTCTGTGAGCTTCTCGTAGTGCGGCCGAAGGAACTTGAGCGGCTTGGGCACTGCCGTCATCGAGCTCGTTGCCGTCTTGATGCTGGTCTGGATGTGCTCGAGCGATGACTTGTACAACGACTTGTCAGACTCTGTTAGGCGCTCAACGAGCATGTCTAGCTCATCCTTCAGCTTCTGGTCTTCCTCGCTGAGCTCTTCCGGCGGCAAATCGAGGTCGCCATCCTTCTTGCTGTCCTTTGCATCTGCCTTGGCGCCATTTGTGCCATTTGCTTGTTTCGCTTCCTCAGCCTTGCCCTTTCCTTTGTCCTGCGTCGCCTTGGGCTTCTCCTCCTCCTTCGCCATCGGCGCTGCTGTTTCGATGCTGTGGTTATCGGAGCTCGCTGGAGGTGATGGGGTACGTAGAGGACGGAGTGGCCGCGAAGATTATGCGGAATCACGACGCTATATTGCGATGGAAGAGTATGTCCGATAGGACGCGGTGATGGAGAAGTTGTGAGGTCAAAGTGTTGATGTTTGATGATGAACGCGTTGCAACTGCTCGCCTGCCAGTGAGCTCACCGAGCCAGCACGAATCAAGCCTCACCCGGAAGGAGCAACCGACTGACTCAGCATCTCCGACTTCACCACATTTTCTGCAGTCACAAGCGGCACGCACTGCACCAAACAAAGATATTGTCCGCCCTGTACAGATTTGTTGGCGAGAAAGGAAGTCTTCCTGCGGGCCATCGGAGGGTGTTTTGTCCGCCACGATGAAGTTGGACACCAAAGCCATCCGCTACCTCACCAGCGAAGACTGGCGAGTGCTTGCAGCAGTAGGTGGTGTGCCTGCGGAAGCTATGTCCGCGACCGACATGAGCTAAAAGTTTCGGTAGGTTGAGCAAGGTAGCAAGAATCATGAAGTCGTCCCGACACCTCTCATCTCATCCATTGCTGGTCTTCGTGGCGGCAGTGGCGTTCACAAGAACATCTCGAATCTAGCCAAAGTCGGACTTATAGGCAAGGTGAAGAACGCTCGATGTAAGTGTGGGGAGATTTAACCAGAATCGGGGTCGCTTGGTATTGACACTGATCCAGACGACGGCTATCGACTCACATACGGCGGCCTCGACTACCTTGCACTGAACGCACATCGCAAGTCCGACACCATCTTCAGCCTGGGCAATCAAATAGGCGTCGGAAAAGAATCAGACATCTACATCACGGCGAACACCGATGGTCGCCAACAAGTCCTCAAGCTCCACCGGCTCGGCCGTATCTCCTTCAGAACAGTCAAAGCCAATCGCGACTATCTTCGAAATCGCCAGGCCGGATCATGGATGTACCTCTCGCGACTCGCAGCACAGAAGGAATATGCGTTCATGCGTGTGCTGTACAGAGAAGGCTTCAGTGTGCCAGAGCCAATTGCATGGTCAAGACATACTTTGGTAATGGAATTCATCGATTCATTCCCGCTGCGAATGGTGGACAGCGTACCAGATCCCGGCAAGCTGTACGCAGAGCTGATGCAGATTATTGTCGACCTTGCAAAGCGTGGTCTGATTCACGGTGACTTCAACGAGTTCAACATCCTCATCAAAGAAACAGAGCAGGGCGGCAAAGTCTTACTTAAGCCGGTGCTCATCGACTTCCCACAAACGGTCAGCACCAACCACGCGAATGCTCAGTACTACTTCGACAGGGATGTGGCGTGCGTTAAGCGGTACTTTGAGAGGAGGTTCAAATACGAGTCGAATGAAGATGGACCATTCTTCGCAGATGCCATGAAGGGTGCGGATCAGGAACGGAGACTCGATATCGAGGTGGAGGCCTCTGGGTTTTCCAAGAAGATGGGCAAGGAGCTCGAGAGATTCGTTGAAGCGATCGCTGGCGATGTTGGCGAAACTGAGCAGGGTGAGGGCGCTCACGATGGAGATGCAGGTGAAGACGACGAGGAGGATGATGATGATGCCGACGAGCCTCAGACTGAAGGCAGTGAGCTCGATAGCACGGAGGATGCTGAAGAAGAAGGCAAGATTGACGACCCAGCTCTGGTGGAGGACATGAGAGGACTTTCAGTCGAAGACGATCTGGCGGTCAAGCAGTACGGGCGGGCAGATTTTGGCCTGGAGCCTTTGGAACTGAGCCATGATCCAGATGTAGTAGCTGAGAAGGTGCGATCGAAGAAGAAAGCCACTGGGTGGGCCATTTGATGAGGCGAGGAGATGAAAGGAGCGGCACCCTAAATTTCAGCCTCGCCAAACGCATAGCCATTTTTGGCGTTCAGCCATCTTTCACGAGCCAGACCCGTACCAAACGCAAGCTCACTGGACGTCGGCGCCACAGCAAACCACGGTCAACGGACGCATCACAGGCAAAGTTCTTTGAGAAGATGATGACCCATGGGAGCAAGATATTGCCGGCGATACACAAGAGCTCGACGCTCTCGTAGTTGCTGAGATGGCAACATCGTGGCTGAGCAAACGCTCGAGAGGTAAAGGCACATCGTGCGTTGCTCCGAGAGGACTGACAGCGTGGATGGTGCCTCGAGCGCTTCTCAACTGCGGGAACCAAAACTCTACTTCGAGATTGCACCTCTTCTGTCGAGAATCCTGGGATACGTGAACGCTTCCCGACCCCCAATTTGCGACCTGCCGCGCCCGGACTCGTTTGAGCCGCATCTTGCCTTCCTTGCGTGACACAGAAATTTAGCCTTAGGCAGCATGGACCCACCCGCAAATACTGGCGCATTTATCTTCAATCGCGACTCCAAACACAACTTTCTCCAGACAACAAGCACATACAGAGCATTTACCAGTCGTTGACCCAGATTACCACACATCAACCATGGAAGGCTCAATTCAGCATGTCTACTTCTTCGCCCACCCAGACTCGAAGGACGTCATCGCCGAGCGACGCGATTCTGCTGCTACATCGCCTGCACTGACCACCGCGTACGATGATCCGCCATTTGAGAAGAAGAAGCGCGAGGCGATGAGCAAGCGTACTGCTGCCAGTCCCGATGCTTCCCCAAGCTCCAGCGACAACTCTGGCGCAAGCTCCAGGTACGTAGCGCATACACGCTCACCAGCGCCTCAGACAGCGATGCAATCATTGAGAGGCTCATTGCACTGTATTGGCGCGTACAGCAGCGTCCTATCCTGCTCGTCCAGACCGCATGCATTCTACGATCCAGCTAATATCTTTGCCAGATCCTCCTTCGCCACCCTTTCTGCTACTGCAGCTCCCTTCGTACCGCCACCACGCATGACCAGTGCTACAGACCTCTTCGTCATCAGAGCAGCCCCAGGTAAAGGTCTCGGTATCTTTGCAAGGAAGATGATCAAGCGCGGCACTCGAATCATCTGCGAGGCCCCTTTACTGCGTATTGCCTGCAACGACCCACACTTGGCCTGGAAGGCATACGAGAAGTTGAGCCCACAGGCGCGCCAGGAGTATGACCAGGTATGTACAAGATTAATCTTGAAGGATCAAGCTGGATGCATGAGATTGGAAGTAATAGCACTGACATACACAATAGCTCCACCGCTTCCGTCGTACTGAGCTCGATCTAGAGCGAGAGGGATGTACACGACTGCCTGAGTCCAACGACCCCAAAGTGCTCGCCGACCAAGTCGCCGTTATGGAGCGCTTCAGTGCAAACAACTTCACGATCTTGGGCGGAAACGAACATGCTGTCTTTAAGTTCTCGTCCAGACTCAACCATTCCTGTGAACCGAACGTCTTCCAATGCTTCAACCCATGCCTGAACATGAAGACCGTTCACGCTATGCGCGACATCCAAGCAGGAGAGGAACTTGTGACCAACTACCTCGGACGAGAATGCCATTACTCCACCCGAACTCAGCGCTGGGAAATATTCCGCGCCCAGTGGGGCTTCACATGCCAATGCGCCGCCTGCATAGATAGAACCGGTGTCTCGGACGCACGCCACAGTCTCCTCGGCAACGTCATCTACGGACTTGAAGAGTTCATCGCAGGCAACACCGAATCAATTAACCCATTTCTCCCACCAAGCACCCCAGACGCTCTTGATCAGGCACGCGACGCTCTCAGCCTCTGCCTTGAGCAGAAGATGTACGGTCCCGAGCTCATCCTTGCTCACCATCTCATCTCCACCTTCGCGCTCGAGCTTGAGGACTATCAGACAGCTTGGGAAGCTGCCGATAACGCACAAGAGGTGGAGCGCAACAACATGGGCACGGAGCTGGACGATCTCAAGGCCAAGGGCGCTGGTGCTGATGTGTGGAAGTCTCATGTCTGGGCCATGATGAGAAAGGCTGGATTCCGCCCTCAGCAGCAGCGTAAGCCGAAGAAGAAGACAGGCAAGAAGAACCACAAGCGCTCGGAGCCGAAAGTCCGGAAGGAAGTTCAGAAGGAAGTCGAGAAGGGGAATCATCAACAGAAGCATGACAAGAAGGAGAATCACCATCAGAAGCAGGAGAAGAAGGAGAGCCACTGCTAGATGCAGGAGAAGGGTGACAAGAAGGGCGCCGACGTGGCGAAGATTGCTGCGTAGGCGAGTCGCGTGAGTGACCCGAGCATTGTTGATTTTGTATTGCGCATGCCACTGTTGAAAGCATAGTGTCCAGTAATAGCGTGGAGTTACGTGGCGCGTCAATTTGTGTTGAATGGAGAAACTTGAGCATCTTACCATCGCTACTCGTCAACAGTTAACTTAGAAAAGTGTTTCCAAGAGCGAAACAGCCTAGCGCACTGAGCCTATCATACAGCTCGGAACGGTGCTACAACATAAATGTCTCAGATACGTACCCCGGTATATCACACTCAGGACGTATCAGACGACAGCCACTAAATGAACACGAGGCTGCGTGAACGAGGCGTCATGTGCAAGCTTACGCAAGTTCGTCCTACACTTGATCACACTTTCACTACTTTTCGCCGGCATAGACCCCATTCCATCCTCTGTTGTCTACGGCTTATGGATAGCATTAAACCCCACGAATCTCTGGCCACGTCAACCATCACAGCGAACGATTCTGCGCCTTAACCCTATGACCAACAAACTGTCACCAAACTGTACTACCAACCCCATCATACCCTGCTCTGCTTGTATTAACGAGCTATAGCAACACCACCCACTCCCGTCGGCGTTCCTGCCTGTTCCTCCTGTAAAGGCGCCGGGAAAGTGCCAGGGCACTGCGGAGTCTGTAAAGACCGCGGACACTACCTCTGTCCAAACATTGATAGAGGAAGGCATGGAGACAGCTGCTTGCTCTGTCATGGAGAGGGAACGGTCAGGTGTCCGTGTTTGCAGAAGGTGCCGGTGCCGTGTTGGTGTACGGAGAGGAGGTGGAGTGTGGGTGGGGTTGGGTAAGATGGGGGAGCGCTGGATTTGATGTGATGTGTACAGTCTTGAGTGCAAGGGTTGTAGGTGGAGAGGTATTGATCTGCGAATGATGTGAGTGCATTGTGGGAGGAGGGCCTGAGTTATGGATTCCTTTACAGTCCGATAGGAAACGCTAGAAACAGATGATGTATCTTTACTGTACAGGCGCTGACCAGCTCTGCTATGCCAGCCAACACCGCTTCGCTTCGCTCGCCCTCTCCACCTCGTCCCATCTATCGCTCATTCAGATTTCGCCGTGAGACCATTATCATCCCAAGCTTAACCAATAACCAGCGCGTTGTCCTCTGGGAAATCATACTCCGGCACCTCCAAGTTCAACGGCGCAGGGCCCTTCCTCACACGTCCGGATATATCATAATGGCTTCCGTGGCATGGGCAGAACCAGCCTCCATAATCACCCGCCTCGCCGATGGGCACACAACCTAAGTGAGTGCATACACCCAACATGATGAGCCATTCGGGCTTCTTGACACGGTCGCTGTCGGGTTGAGGGTCGCGGAGCTGCTTCCAGTCATAGTCCTCGGCTTCCTTGATTTCGTCGCCAGTGCGGTGGCGGATGAAGACGGGCTTACCGCGCCACTTGATGATGACGTTCTTGCCTTCGGGTATGGAGGCGAGGTCGACTTCGACCTTGGCTTGGGCGAGAACATCGGCGGAGGCGGACATGTTTACTAAGAAGTCTGGGTGGCAATCTATCAGCCGTTGCTCTTCAACTCGGAAGTATATAATAAAGTTATATCTTACCCTGCACTGTGTTCTTTGCGCCCAATGCCGACAGACCACCGAAAGCGCCGACCATGAAGTATTGGAACATCTTGTTGCTCGTCTCATTGCCAGCGCGGTACTTGGCGAAGCTGGGGATGGCAGTCGTGTCCTGTGAGCTGCCACTTCCTCGGTGGAAAGGCGACTTGTATTCTGCGTGTGAGGTCGAGGCATCGGTTGCGGCGCGCTTCTGCTGAACGATCGAGGTGGAGGAGCGGAGTGCCGGGACCTGCGAGCGGGTGGCAGATCGCACGAGCGACGAGGTGGCCTTGGAGGAGAGCGACATGATGGATCGTGCTTTCGACGAGCTGTGGCGGCGGAGCGGAGAGTCAATGGGTGGTGGGCGTGGTGCTCGTCGTCGCGATGGGAAAAGGGTGCAGTCGTTGCTGCTTCATGATGCTTCGTGCTTTCTTTCGTCGGGATGAGCCGGGCGTTCGCGCCTTCCGCTCAGCAGATGTCCGTGCTTTGTGATTGGTTGATGCAAGGTTGCCCCAGGCAGAAACCATCCTGTAACTTTCATCGATATAATGCAGCAACAACACTTGGCAAAACTCGTACACGGCACAATTTGTACACAATATCGATGTGCTCCGCCTGCTGCTTGAAGCAAGTCGTCTTGAAAGGGTGACTTCCCGTCTAAAGCAAATCAAATATTGCTTGCTTTCATTGAAAGAAGTTTAACAATTACCCCCCTCAAGTTGCCTCCGATCCATATCGCGGCTTGAAGTCGAAGACGATCATCCACTGCAATTCAGGCCAAATTCCTACGGGTCTTGTCTCAGGATGCCGAAGTGGCCATGCAGCGCCGGCATCCTGCATACCCACGTGAATCACCGAACGTCTCTAGAATGATCTCTCCGTTCCATGCGCCATCCAACATGAATGACCACGAGTCGAAGATGGCTCACGCTGCACAGAACGGACAAGTAATGCCAGTACCACAAGCAAATGGCAAGCGGAAGAGACCACAGGAAGTTGTGGCCGCTGATGTCGAGCAAGTCCGTCACCCACCAGCTTGCCCCTCTGAAGTCGCAGGCGTCCCATATCACAACTCGCGATGGAAGAAAACGCTCAAGAAACGACCGAGAAAGCTACCTCCAGGACCCTTGCCTCGGTATGTTGGGAAACCCGCACAAGCCCTGAAGCACGATAACGGGAGCGAAGGATCGAGAGCCTCCATGTCGCTGCCTGCACTGGACGCGCTACTTGACGACATGCATCAGCACTCAGAGAGAGCACAACTTCGGCACGACAGAGAAGGTGGTTTGACTGCATCAGATGACGGCAAGCGGAAGAAACCACAACAAGATGTCGACGTTGAGCGATCTTACGACCCACCAGCAAAACTCAGTGAACTGATTTCAAGACCCACGCCAATCTGTCGCGAGAGGAATGCGAAGAGAGTGCCACTCCTCAAAGTTGTCGAAAAATCCGGCGACCTCTTTGCCGATGCGGAGAGCACAGTCCTCGTTCATGCCTGCAATTGTAAGGGAAAGTGGGGAATGGGCATAGCATTAACTTTCAAAAAGCAGTTCCCCCATGCATTTGAGGCATATGAGCAGCACTGCGAGAGCAACGATGAAGACATGCTGGTTGGAACAGCACTTTTGATCGCCCCTGAAGAAGGTGAGTATTTTTTTGTCCGCCCAAGTACGAGACTTCCTGCTGCCCCAGAGCACTCTCCAAGTTCTTTGCACTCCAGTACTCGATACTTCCAACTCCTACTTACCAACCGCAGAATCCGTTTACAAAAACTCAAACGGCAAAGTCATCTCTCCACCGTGGATAGGCTGCCTCTTTACCTCACGATCCCACGGCAAGAACAAAGACGCAGAAGCCTCAATCCTCGCCAACACCCACCGCTCCATGAGACATCTCCTCTCCCTCATACTTAGCAAGTCCTACTATCGTGACCGGGCCACAACGACCCCCAGAAAAAGTGAGCCATACATTGACAACGCGAAAAACTGCCACCCAAACCTCTTCAATGTGGAGTTGTTGGCAATCAGAATGTGTAAGGTCAACTCTGGACTCTTCAACGTACCTTGGGAGAAGACGAAGGAAATCTTGGGGGGCTCCGAGGTCAAGACTGGGTGTTTTCTCGAGGTTGATGTGGTGTTTCCGCCGCCGAAGAGGAAGCGGGGAACGGGTGGGAAGGCAAGAGCACCGAAGGCAAAGGCTATGGAGTGGCAGGATGGGGCTGTGCAGAAGGCACAGCCAAAGCAGAAGAGAGCGCCCAAGCGGGAAGCGTTGGACGCTGGAGAGGATAGACTTGCGCCCAAGGTACCTCCCAAGCGAAAGAGGACAACTGCCGCTGAGAAGAGCGCGGAGGCCGAGAAGCAAGCTTAGGGAGGTGGAACTTCGTCGATGGCGCCTCCGTCTTTGGTCCCTCCAACTTTGGCATCGCCATCTTTGGCACTTCCGTCTGTGGTGCCTCCGCAGATGGCACATCCACCGATGGCACCTTGACAGATGGCAAAACCGCGAATGACGGCTGCTATAATTCGATAGTAACAGTGAGGCAGCACGGCCACCGAGATCTAAGAGTTTGAGGTCGTGCAGGCATATTGAGAGACGACGATGTCGGGTGATGTGTCAGGAGGAGGACCAGGGCGGGAGAATGGGTTGAATTGGACAGTACTTGATATGAAAGCGATGTGTTTCTTGCTCGAATTGTGTCAACAGAGGTGATGGGATAAGGGATAGAGATACCCACAGAGCGAGGCACTCGGATTTCGTTTTAGGTGCGTGTCAACGGCAACAAGTGTGCGGCATTTGGAAGACAGGACAAGAACGTCAGTGGCAGGGTAATCATGTTCGTTCCTGCAATTCTCTGATCACGCCGCATACAAAAGGCGGTGGTTCCTTCTCCATGACAACACTTGACGTCCCTTTTGTTTTCTTCTCTCCAAGTCTCTCACCCCAACAATTCCACATCCAACCCTATCGCCCTCATGAACAAATTCACATCCCCAAGCCTCTTCTGACTCATCTCCTCTGGCAACGTCTTACTAACCGCCACCGTCTCCATAACCCGATCTTTCACACCCAGCACCAATCTCTGCTGCTGATCCGGACTGGCCCCCACTCCCATTGTAGCCAAAAAGTGCCACACATGCACATCATCAGACGCTGCAAGATTCGTGTCGGTGGGGAACATATACGGCAGAACAGGCTCAATTGTATCGAACAGTCTGCCGTAGTGACTTGACCAATCCTCGCTGGGGCCTTGCTGTTGCGTTACGAGCTCAGCGCGGTTGATGAAAGCCGTGAGGATTAGGACGCCGATTTTCGTGCGGACTATGGCTTGGAGGTGGACACGGTCGAGGACAAGGCCAACGAGGCCGATGATGATGTTCAGAGGTGCTTCGGTGATATAGCTGTAGAGCGGGGGAAGGACGGCTTGTTCGAAGGTGAAGACTTCTTCTTTCACGCGGGCCGGGAGTGGGCTATTGTCTGCAGGTGGGTAGGCGTCGCGGATGACGTCGAGGATGTCGAGGTGGATGGCAATGAGGGTGAGCATTGTGAGGCGTTGGTTATCATCGAGGTGGCGGAAGATGCGGGGGATGGCTTTTTTGCCTTTGCTGTGGGAGAGGAGTTGGATGAAAGGGTGTGGTGTTGTTGGGCTGTAAAGTTAGTGGTGTGATTTGAAGATGATGATGGGCCGGACTCACTTTGGCTGAATAGGTTCCATCACCTTCAGTGCCTCCCACAGCTGCTGGTTGAGCTCCTGCATCTCACTTCGCCATCTCATGTGGCCTTCGATAACATCTGGCGGACTGTCCTCGTTTGGTGGTGGTGGGAGCTTGCGCTCGTGATCTTCGAGTCTCATCAAGGTAGAATACAGGCTCTCGATGTTCCGCAAAGCAGTCTTGCGATCTGCCGGCTTCGGTGGTCGCATCTGAGGATGCGACGATTCTGGTCGCTTGATGTTGAGAAGTGGTCGGGGCGTCTTAGAGTTACTAAAGGCGATCTTTCCAAGGCTTCCCTCCATGACCAACTGCTTGTTTTTCGGTCTGGCTTTTGCTGCTTCAACAGCTCTTGCGACCTGCTGCTCCATTCTCTGGACGTGGTTATCGCCACCGCGTGGATGATGCCTGCTCCGTCCGTAGCCATAGCGACTGCCAGTCTGGAAGAGATATGTTTGAGCGAATTGGTTGAGCGGCTGACCAGGACCACTTCTTGGAGGGCCTCTGATGGATGCATAGACTTGGTAGTAGAAATCCTCTGCAAGCTGTTCCTCACTGCCCTGCTCGTTGTCAATACCACCAGTGGCTGTGAGCAATTGCTGGAGCTGGATGCGGGTAATGAAGTTCTTGTCCTGAGGCGTCATGAGGCCGTTGTTCTTGCTAAGAAGGAAGATCTTGTGGTTACGCCTGGCACGCTTAGCTTCTTCGGCAAGATATGCTTCGCGATCTTCGGGTGTCATCTGCATGAGTTGCTGCGCCTGTGTTATGGGCGGACCACTGTACGATGGCCCACGGTTATGACCCTGCTGCTGATGATGATGATGCTGCTGTTGGTGTCTGATATGAGGAGGCTGGACGTGACCACCGCCTCGAGGCATACCTGGAGGAGGACCTTGCTCCAAGTGAGGCTGGCCGTTGAAGTCCTGCGATTGAGGTCGGGCATGAGCAGGGGATTGCTGTCTCTGCAAGATCTGCGGTGCTCGAAGGTTGTAATCTGGCTGTGACTGCTGGGCGTCCTGTGGCGGTGGCGGTCGTTGCAAGATCTGCGGTGGTCTTTGTTGCTGCTGCTCGAAGTGTGGCTGTGGCTGCTGGACTGGCGGGGTCGGTGCACCACTGGGAGGACCACCCAGGCCAAGCATGTTCTTCAAACCAAGAGTCTGAGCCTGCACATCGGGAATAGGCTGTTGAGCTGGTGGTGTAGGTCTGGCTTGAGCACGCATCATGGCCTCAACCTCCTCCAAGCTCATCATCTTCGGAGCACTTCCAAGCTGTGGTTGCTCCTGCTGTACTTGAGGTGCCTGCTTCTTCGCGACCGACGTGCCCCAGATTGAAGCATCTGCCTCCAACTTGGGCATGTAGCCGGGCTGCTTGTATGCTTCATATCCCGTCCTCGCTGGCTTAGGTGCGCGAGCCTGCTGCATCGGTTGGCGCGCCTGGTGTAGGACTTGCTCTTCCAAGAGAGTGTCGCGGATGTTTGCAGTTTGGCCAGCGAAGTCGAAGTCCTTGCCAAGTTGATCGCGCGTAACGGGCATGTCACCACCAAAGGTATCGTCGTTGAAGTCGTCGCCAGTCTCTTGCAGCTGTTGGCCCAGTCCGTCGTAGGTCTGGTCAAAGTCCAGCACCTCCTGATCGCCGCCACCACCAAGTCCGCCAAACGGATCCTGCCTGTCGAACATGCCCTGCCCGCCTCGCTCGTCCCTAGGCAGGTTCGTGTCGAAGCCGAAGAACGACATGGCGAAGGACGCCCCTCTGTGAGGTGTTGTCGGCGGTAGAAGCTGTGCCCGCTGAAGAGAGGAGTGTAGTGATAGGTATGTCCGACGCGCTCAGTCGCAGTGAAAGATGTAATGCCACCAACGCCGTGCTAACAGAACGCTGTCACGGCGTAGCGATGCAGATGCGGTGGTGGGAGTGGGAGTGGGAGTGGGAGTGGGAGTGAGTGAGTGTTTCCTGGAGCTCCACCTCAATGATTCCATGCACGAGCCACAAGCCCACTTTGTTGTGGCTGATGCGTCTCACGTGACTCTACCAGCAGAGTGGTATGCTTCAGAGGTAGATGAAAGGATCTTTGGTGCTACGGTCCCGGGTCGATGTGGACAAGCGCGAGATGCTCCTTAGTCCTTACGCGGTGGACGCGCCATCCATTTCATGCTCGTGCTATACGAGTACAAGATTGGTCGCTTGGCGGACGGAACATCTCTTGGAGCGGCTTTGCGTGTTGCCAGGAGTGCCCTGTCTTGAGCGTATTCTTCTGGTTAGCCCAGCTCAGCAGTGTCAAGAGGCGAAAGCTGTTCTCACAATCGAGCCAAACCTTGATGAGCGCATCCGAGCCCCATTTCGCATTTCGACCACAAAGCCTTCCGCTCTCTTACTCCAATGTCATCCCTGCCTCGGCGGCTGACTGCGTGGTAACAACAACAAGACACCTCCAACTCACTGTCGCTCCTTGGGTCACTGTCCATTTCAGCCTTCGCGTGTTTCCTTCTACGGCGGCGACAATCGCATAATCTTGCATCTCCGTCCCCGACCAAGGACAAAGGGATAGCACCGGCACCAATCTTGCAAGTCATCCCTTGGCTGGTGGCCGCACCTTTCACCTCCACCACCTCCCACACCACAGCGAGTCGCCTGACCACTGCGACATCCACAGCATCATGGCCGGCTCAACGCGATACCTGCGATACATCGTCGCTGCCTTTGTGGCGCTGGCCTTCCTCTTCATCCTCACCTCATCATCCACACGAAGCATCGGTCAGGAGCATTTGACGTCTGCAGCAGAACTGCTGAAGCAACAAGGGCTATGGAAGGGCTCAGAGTCGTTGGCAGCGGGCCAGAAGAGCTCCTTTGCGCAAGATTCGGACATGGGTAGCACCGTCAACCCACCTGTAGGAGGAGTCGTCACGGACACCGGTAAAACCGGAAGCTCAGTAGGAAGCACCTCACCAAACCCAGGAATTGGTCAGACTACGTTCCCATCGACGAAAGCACCAGGACCGCGCATGAACGCCACCTTTGTCACCCTCGCCCGCAACAGCGATGTTTGGGAGATCTCCCGCAGTATTCGCCAGGTCGAGGATCGTTTCAACCGCAACTACAACTACGATTGGGTCTTCCTTAACGATGCCGAGTTCGACGACACGTTCAAAAAGGTCACCACTGCGCTTACTTCCGGCAAGGCGAAGTACGGCAAAATCGGCGGCGAGCACTGGGGGTTTCCGGAATTCATCGATCAAGAGAAGGCCAAGAAAGTAAGAGAGGACATGCACGAGCGCAAGATCATCTACGGAGACAGCGTCAGCTACAGGCACATGTGTCGCTATGAGTCTGGCTTCTTCTTCCGCCACCCATTGATGCTCGACTATGAGTGGTACTGGCGTGTGGAGCCTTCGATCGAGCTCTACTGCGATATCGCCTACGATCCATTCAAATTCATGGCCGATAACAAGAAGAAATACAGCTTCGTCCTGTCGCTGTACGAATACGTCGAGACCATCCCAACTCTGTGGGACAGCGTGAAGAAGTTCATCAAGCAGCATCCAGAGCACATCTCTGAAGACAACAGCATGGAGTTCCTCTCCGATGACGGTGGTGCTACCTACAACCACTGCCATTTCTGGTCCAACTTCGAGATTGGCAACCTGAACTGGCTGCGCAGCAAGCAGTACATTGACTACTTCACTTTCTTGGACAAGGAGGGCGGCTTTTTCTACGAGCGATGGGGTGACGCGCCGATCCACTCCATTGCAGCAAGCCTCATGCTCAAGAAGGAGGAAATCCACTTCTTCAACGACATCGCATACTACCACGTTCCCTTCACGCATTGCCCGACTGGGGAGCAGATGCGAATGGATCTGAAGTGCCACTGCAACCCCAAAGACAACTTTGACTGGAATGGTTACTCATGTAAGTTTGACCGGATCTGAACCTGCCAACGCAAGCCTCTTCCGATGCACGAACGTTGTGTTCCGCCACATGAACGCCAGAGTATGGCACGTGCACGAGCGCGAGCATCTGCCACAAAACAGCCACTGACATGTATTGCAGGTACCAACCGATGGTACGACATGAACAAGATCGCCAAGCCTGAAGGCTACGAAAAGGAGCAGTGACTCGCCTCCAATTACGAGTTCATCGCTGACGAATAGTAAGAGCTGTCGACGAAACTCGGTCTTGTGAGCACATTGATGACGAACATTTAGTCTGTGGCCGATCATCATCGTCGGCTCCCTCTTCATCTTCCTCGTCGTCGTCCTCCTATATCATCCTATCTCGAAAGCGTACGACCTGGTCAACAAGCAGATCAGAGGGCGTCGGGCAAGTCGCTTCTCAGAGGACAGATGGGAGATGGGCCGACAGTGGCATGGCACGAAAATAAAAGCCAGAGCTTAATTCTTGATCCTCCATGACTGTGCTTTATGGGGTAGTTTTACTGTACGCGATATTCAAGCCAGAGGCCCGGAAAGAGACGACACCAGCGGCAGCATTGCTTTGGAGTTCAAGCTAAGGGATGATACATCGATAGCGGGTGGCGTTGAGATCTTTGAAGCGCGTGAGTGGGATCTGTACTGGGTATGGATGCGCTCGTGCTGCCTTCCTTGCTCGTGTGATACGAATAGGGCTGCTGGCTGTATGATCTGCTGTAGATACGATACCAAAGTTTGATGGTTCTCAGCCGCCGAGCGGTTTCGTTGTCGAATCTCTGCAGCTAGAAACTTGCCTTGGAACCTCGGCCGCACACCTGTACTGACGAAGTGGCATGGCTGTGCTACAATTCAAAAATACGAAGGCTGAGCCAATGGCGTTCTAACGTGGCAGTGCTTGAACTCATGCCTAAAGAAGGATTCTCTACCCTGCCAATCCAGAAATGTGGATTCTGCTGCGGATCTCTTGTCTACATAGCAACGGTAGGCAGTGACATTCTCAAATACCTTTCTCAACACAAGACCCTACTAACTTGTGATTAAAGTAACCCATAGACTGTGCTTTGACAAAAGACGTCCACCACCCCGATCACTCCCCACCAATGCCAACCGACGACTGCGTCAACTGCACCCTTTGCCGCTTCAACCACCTCTACGTCCTAGACTGCAACAAGAAACTCAACCGCACTCCTCCATCACCCTTCGAAACCATGTCGACAAAGACTCCGACACCCGACCGCGACCTCATCTCCATCACAATCTGGACCTGGCTCCCCGCCTTCCCCTTCCTCCTCGCCCACGGCATCATGACCGACGTTCTCTGTCCAGGGTCGGGAATCATTCCCATGACCATCTCCGCCATATCTGGTCTCGTTGGTGTGAGATGGCGGTGCTGATGTGAGGTGTAGTTTGATCCACGCCTACTTTGTTTTTTCGGGAGATGTTTCAGAGTCATATGAGGTATTGTCCTTACTGCCATGGGGACCTGAATGTCAGTCAGTGGGAGGGGATATGGTGGAAGAGCGATTTCTGAGCATTCGAGCGGCAGTAGTGAGGAGGGCTATGGGCCTGTTACGTCGGTGGATCAGGGGGGTGATGGTATGGCTGCCGAGGTTGGGTCGAGTAAGATGTCGAAGAGCGGGAAGGCTGAGTGAGTATGATGAGCGTGAGTATAATCAGCCTAGGCCAAGCACGGAAGATGAGACTGCGAGGTTGGTTTGAGGGGTGGTTGAAGGGATGGGGGGAGCGAATGAGACTCTATGAGGCGGAAGACGGTGTCGTATCACAAGAGGAAGCGATTCATGCTTGAATTCGCGACACGCTATAGCTTTGAAAGCACCCTTGATCCGCATTCTCCGCAACGACTGGCGTTAATACTGTTTCCTGACCCTCGCAGATAGCAAAGAATGCTCATCGATCAAAGGATCAGACTGAGATCCTCGCCGGTTCCCGTGGCTTATGCCGATACTTGCTCCTCAAGCAGGCAAGCACAAGTTTTCCACATTTCAACGTGCTCGACTTTTCGCATGTGTCGAAGTTCCTGTTCCATGCAAGTTGTTCGAGGCCGGCTACATCAATATTCCTACATTGCTAGTTGTTCTCACAAGCGGCCAGCGAAAGCCTACAAGTCAGTCTTCCCGTCCTTTCAGAGTTGAGTTACTGCCTGGAATCCCGCGTGCTCGAAGCTCCGACATCAGCACCGAACGTTTGCCGCTCGGGGGAGGAAAGAAGTGCCGACAGCGTCTGTATCCGTGTGGCACGACTGGGCTTCGTATGAAAGTGCACCTCTCCTCGAACACAAGGTCCAGATGTGCATTTCCAAAGTATTGCCTCGATTCGTGGCCGCTAACATAACGATGTACAGCCTTTCACCAGATTGTTCAACCGCTTCTCCCACGTCGGTCCAACTTTGAACCCAAAGCAACGAGGCGGACGGGTAAGCCTCATCGGTTGACATTATTCAACCCGGCCTTCTGTCAGCGGAATATGGTGGGAGTGGGTGGCTCTTGCACAGCGCTAGCTTGCTCGCGTGGATCCTCAGGAGCGCTGTCAACTTGTTAGGTCCGACCTTCTATGCTCGCCGAGGTCCGTTTTGACCGTAGTATGTGGCCCAGACGGATCAGTCGCACTGTATGCGAGTGCGAAGAGACCTGAAATGTGGAGTCGTAGCTCGGATTTATGAAGCTCTCGGTATTGTCGCGGCTGCTCAGAGAACAGTAACAGCGGAGACGGGGCCGCCAGACGGCGCTTCATTGACATTCGGTGCCTCGAAGAAATAACAGCGACCCCGGAGTCGCGCTCGGGATTTATCACTCGCATCCGTCCGACAAATGAAGGCGAACTGCGTATCGACGAACTGCCAGATGTGATCGCCGTCTCGCACGCGCGTTGTTGCCATACCGCACGATTGAGAGCCTGTACGTTTGAAGAAGCTCAGACTTCACTGACCGACGCGATCCAGAATTTCTGTCGCCATTCTGTGTGTCAAGCGAAGGACTGGCTGTGTCTGATCCTGAAGAAGCCATCGAAGGCCTGGATGAAGGGCCTTGATATGTCCTCGGATATGAGTGCTGTATACGGATTCTTCGGCACGGCGAACAGCGCCACGGTCGAAAGCGACTGCTGTCACTTTGGGAGATGCTTGTCCTGTCATTCTGTCGACGCGTGCTTCAGGTACAAGCCGTATCGGGGTAAGAGCCATCTTGATCGTATTATTCTTCCCGAAAGGCTCATGCTTATCCAAGAACAGCAAAATATCTTCGCACCATGTGCTGTGACTGTGATGTTGATTGATCTTAAGATTATCGCTAAGCTCTCCAATGAGGTTGTACAGTGCATAGACATGATCCATTGGCTCGGTGCAATCGCTGTTCTCGTACATAGGCAGCAGCTCAGAAGGAGTCTGCACGTACGCAGCTGCAGGGGAGTCTCTCTTGTTCCAGCGGTGTATAGCCAGCTTTACCTGTAGCCCCTTGTATGAGAAATGCAATATTCCTGTAGGCCTCCGAACTCGTAGCAATGATGAGGAGGCTTGCCATGTGCGCTGCCCATAATATCGCCTACGAGCAACGTGCCATCTTCCTCGGAATGCATGGTACGTTCGCACTTCATTCAGGTATTCTGTCGCCTTCAAATCATGACTTGACACGAGCTCGCGTAGGCGACTCTGCGTGTCCGCGCTCTTCTTCAACCACTTGTAAATATACTTCCATCTGATGAAGGTCATGGGGCTGTGGAAGGCAGTAGGCTCCATCTTACGTGGGTTCGGTTCATTTTTGATTTGGCAATCCTTGTCCTCGCCTCTGAGCGCCTCGCGTTCGAAGCGAAGTAGCCAGGTCTCCGGGTGTTTGCCCCTGGCCACTTTCAGTCTCGACTTCTGATGGAGTACTGCACAACTAGCACAGAGAAAGATCATTGCCAGTACGAAAACAAATCTGCGCGAGCTCCACCAAGGGGCTGCGCGAAAGTAGTCCGCGCATTGCGAGCCGCTCCCGTGCCAGTGTTTGACCGCGGATGGTTTAGCATACATCAGCGCTTTGAGATCAGGTGGGGTGCAGCCAGCTTCGGGCCACAGCGCGGCTATCCTGTCAAGAATGGGAATGCCGTCAGCCATGATGGCCTCACAGTGATGTGAGGACTACACGTTTGGGATGCCTGTATGATATTCCTCTTGGGTTCGGCCACTTGCATCTGGTCTGTGACCGGAACGCTTTGGATTCAAGATCAAGCACCCAGTCCATGTGACCGCGAGATGCTGTCACAAGCTCCCACTCCGAAAGGCCAGGTCGACGAGGTTGCGAATGGACCGCGAGTCTGCAGTAAGACGGTATCAGTTACGCTCACATGGTGACCTTACTGTTATTATGAGAGCCTCTCTGTATCGATCCCGACATCCATAGAGGGGTGGATGTATTTGCGGAGCTGCGAAGACGCGGACTTCTCGCAGCACAGCCTTGCCCTCCGTAGCTCGCGTCGAGGTCCATGCCTCGCTGCTCGCCGCGGTATGCAGTAACAGTCCTGCATCGATCCGCTACCAGGCCAATACGCATCGGTGTGGACAAATCGTGCGCGATGACTTCTCCCTGGTGACTTGATACAGAAGAAAGACGAGGTTGCAGGTACAGCTTGGCCAGGTCGCAACGTGAGGCTCTGCTCCGCCTCGCTGGAATCGCTGCACGCCCCTCCTTGTAGCTGACATTATGCAGAAGCGGTAGATCAGTGAGATGCCCGAGGCCTGCAATAGTGCGGCAAACAAGGCGGCGACATATCGGTGTCTTCAGCACGGCCTTCAACATGCTTCTTTGTCGTTGACGAATGCCAAAGAAAAGTGGCGGCCTTGCACAGATGGCTCATACTTCTGTATCGATAGATAAGTAGCATCTCGCTCCCGACACGAAAAGCGCTTCGCCGACAACATGTCCTCACTCAAGGGTATCACAAGTCCATCGTGCCATGCAAGGCATCGCTCTCTGCGTCATCTGCTCTATCCATTCGTTCCCTGTCTTCGCTTCCTGCTCTTTCTTCTCCTCTACTGTAAATGTAGCGCCTTCTTCGTGTTCTCGTACACAACGTACGTGATACTCACAGCCGGCACCACCTTCAATAAATTCGGCGTCAATCCTCTGAATAAACCTCTGACACCTTCTCCCTGAATCGTCTGCCTAGTGACATCCACAATTCCAGTGTAAGTCCTGGGATGGCTGGCGGTACCCTGACTTTGTAATCTCGTCCGGAGTAGATTCAAAGGGTACACGATGCTGGCACCGATAGCACCACTAAAGCCACCCATCAATGCCAGAGAGAAGTTGTTCGGTAATGCGTCTTCATCATGCTTTATGCTGGGATCCCTTTTGCGGTTTCTGGCGATGATTCGCTTCTTGAGCCCTTCGAAGGTGGCCAGATCGATCGCGGCGTAGGGGAACATCCCGATCAGACCCATAGGAAGGCCGCGGTAGAAGGCTACTACGCCGTTACGTGCCCACATCTTCTTTGCGGTGTGCCAGATTAGTCGAGTGCCATGTTCGCCGCCTACGACAGTCTCGCATTGCATCTGGAACTTGAGCGTGTCGAGTGGGTAGATGCATGCTTGGGCTATCATGCCTGCGACACCACCCGCTACAAAGGTGGAGGAGCCGGCTATTCGTTTAGGATCGTTGTGGCCCTCGAGTTTGGCGATGGCACGTTTGGAGGCCTGTTGATCTATTCAGCATGGGTTTTCCACCAAAATATGTATGATGATCGCACCTCGTATGCGCCGAATTTTATGGACGATTCTGGCATGACTTTGACCACATTCAAGCCGTTACCTGGCACTTTGTCAACCTAGATGTCCACGTTCCTCTCGTATGACCATTCTCACCAGCAAAAAGACTCCTCATCCCACCTGCCGCCCACAGCTCCCGACACGATCCCCACAACGTTGTCAAACCATGTCTAAGAGCCACAACAGCATGTCCACTCTTCGCTGCATGCACAGCCTCCTCTTTCGTAGCACCCGTCTGTGCTATCAGATACACCTTCAATCTATCGAGTGGAGCGGTTGCGGTTCGGGAAGTTATCCCACTCAGACCGCCAGCGAGGAAGTAGCCTACATCAGGCACATAATCCGTCAGCCTTGTCTCCCGATACTGCCCAGTTGCGCGATCCAGTATAAGTCCTTCTTCTGCTCCTTGCAATTGCAGCTCTTTCCGCCTGGCTGGCTTGAGTGGAATGTGCGGGTCGTCTGCTGTTATCTCCTCGTCGATTACTTGTATTGATAGTTGCGGTTTATTCTCGCTGTCGTCCCACATTGATATTGGCGAATTGTTACTTCCTCCGGCGCGCGAATGCGTGGGCTTGACAAGCTGGGTTACGGCGCCGAAAAGGGACGATTTCAGAAACGCGAGGACCGTACCTAAACCTTGAATTGCTTCATCGCTCAAGTGCACATCACCCTCTGCATTGAGTTTGGTGGTAGAAGTGTAGTAGGAGAGGACGGCTTTGAGGCCCGGCGCGTTGGTGGGAAGGAAGAGGAGGAAGTCTGTGCATCAAGGTGTCAGTTTGTGGTCCAAGGATCTTGTCTGCCTGGGCCAAATGGGGGTGGGTGAGTGTGGCTTTGGGAGAAAGTAATATGCCTACCGCGCCATTCGCTGAAGTCTATCGTGCCGTTGTGGTCTTTGTCGATGTAGCTGAAGAATCGATCCAGTCTCGCGCCCGAGACTGCTACTCCCGCTCGCTCGAAAGCGGCTTGCAGCTCGTTGCGGTCCAGCGCCCCACTGTGATCTCTATCGATTGTCTGGAAGAGCTGCCAAAGCTCCTTCTCGGTGCTTGTGCAGAAGCGACAAAACTCATCGTAGCTGATCTTGCCATCGTGATCGATGTCGCAAGCAGTGAGCATGTCTTTGATTAGGCCATCCGCACCCTTAAGCGCTGCATTCACAACATCAGCACCGTGTCCTCGCTCCTATGTCGCACATCGTTCACATACGGTGGTTCATCGTAGCCAGGCCATTCTTGAGCGCATTAAAGTCCAGAGTCCCCTTCTTCTTGGTGTCTAGCTTGCCCCATAGCTGTTGCAGCCGCGCCTCCCTTTGCGCAACGGACTCGCCATCCATAGTCCGTCCTTCAAAATTGCAACCTCCAACTCATCGTAGTCTTGTGGGACTATGCCGCGTGGGAAGAGGTTTCGTTCGCGTTGGCAGCCTGCGAGACGTGCTCCAGCAACGTTCCGGACTGATTCCTCGCGACCCGGTGTCCTGGTAAGAACCACGGCGATGGTATAGCTCTCCCCTCTGGCGATGTCTTCACGTGCCGAGCTCGGTTTTACGTGGATATCGTGGCAGTGTCGGGAGCTGTTAGGGAAGGTGGTTCCTTGTGCCTGCCAAGCAAACTCAATCCGTGTTGAAGGTGTAAGATGTACCTGTGAAAGAAGAACGGCTATCGCACGAGCGAAATCGGTAGTATGGTACAGAAGAGTGGAGAGGTGGTGGTGTTATGGGAGCTGATGTTTCTGCTAGAAGCTTTCTCTTCCACGAAAGTGACGACCGAGGGTCCCAGCGCAGCGGTTGGCCGTTCGGCTAGAACTACTTTGAACCAAGCCTTGCCGAATGTTTGCTTACTCCCTCACTATTCATCCATGCTCTATGGTATTACTTCGCAACGACATGGCCACGCCTTCTACGATGATCTTAGGAAGCACCAACATTGGTCGTACACCCTGCAAGATACGATTGCGTTGCCTCGTGCAACGATTCGAAGCCCCATCGCGAAAGAAGTACACGAGCAATAGCTACGATCATACCTTGGAGCTGTTCCGGATAATCTTCGCCAGCCCTGCCATGTATCTTGTACCGCTTGTGGTCGGAGTATGGTCGTCTTCATCAATCCGTGGAAAAGCCAGCAATGAGACGTTGTCGAGACGATTGTTCAGTAGAATGGCCCGGAAACGAAGTGCCGTTAGAGAGCAAGCAGAGGTTCGTGCCATGTACACGAATGTCGATTCGTTGGGTATCTTCTATGTACAACCACCTCTTGCTCCTCCTTGCTCCACTTTCTTCACAACTGACTGTCCCTCTTGACCCTAATCTTGAACCTGTCATACGGGAAGTCTTCCAAGCTATTCAACAGAATCGCCCATCCATCCCCGATCTCCCCGGGCGCATCACTCGTCACCTTTCCCCCATCCCCACTCACCACGCCAATCTGCTCATTTTTCTCCTCAACCTCCTTATACTCCCCCATCTGTCCCGCCAACACCCTCTCCTCCCGTCCCTTGTACTCATTCAACAACCCCGGATGGGGACACCATACAACCTGCATCCCCGCCCTCCTCCCACTCTCCACACCAGGGACGCTGTCCTCGAAGACGAGACACTCCTCCGGCTTAATCTTCTCCTTTCCCTCCCGCTGTAATCTATCATTCACTGTCTTCAACGCCAACAGATAAATATCCGGCGCCGGCTTTCCCCTCCCTTTCCCAATCCTCTCATCATCACCCAAAACTCTATGCTCTTGCGCGAAACATTCGAATGTCTCCTGGATATGTTCCGTCTTTATCTTAAAGTTCCCAGCGTGTGAGGAAGTCGCGAGCGCCAAGTGGATGGGTGGGTCTGTCTTCTTCCAGAGTGTGGAGAGGAGGGAGGTGACGCCGGGGAGAGGTTTGCAGTCGAGGAAGTGTTTCTTTTGGGAGGCTTGGACCTTTTGGAGGTATTCTTCCCTGGATATGGGGAGTTGGGCCCAGTCGAAGAGGATTTTGCCGGCCTGTAGTCATGTCACTGTCAGCATTGACCACAGAGTCCCCTTTTCCTCTTCTCTCCCGCCCTTGTGTCTGCCGTGTAAGACATCAGAACATGCACCTCTTCTACCTCAACGCCTTCGCCATCACACTCTTCCTTTTGTTTGACATACCGCCGGCCCAGGCCTCCCCTGCAACTGCGCCTTAATATGCCACGGCAAATCCGGCCTTCCATACTCTCGTAGGACCTCGTTTGTACAGATGGTATATTTGTCTTCGGAGTCGATCAACAGGCCGTCCATGTCGAAGAGACAGACCTTGATGTCGGGGAGGCTTTTCTGTGGAATCAGCTGTGAGCTCTTGACGACTTTGCGCAAGGCCGTGGTGGATGAAGCCTACTCTTTGCCGGACGCCATGGTGGTAGGCGTAAAAGAGGACAGGGACGGGAGAAGGAAGTGGTGACGAACGAATGCAGGAACAAAAGTGAAGGCGGGATGAGCCTGGATCTAAGATCTAAGATGTGGAGGCGGGGCTCGATTTTGTAGGGCTGAGGTCGTTGGCCTCGGCGATGGGATTGTATGGCGATGCAAGACAATACCCAACTCAACACTGGTCGTCTCGTTACAATTCTCTCGGGTATCTAGCCATGCTTCCGAATATTCTGCCGACTCGCCTTCCGGTCATGATCGTCAAGTCATGCCCGATGCTACCAACTCCTTCCAGCCGTGATCCTGATGCACGATTTAGTACTGGTTATAGCCTCCACCGTAGCCACCGTGCTGGTGCTGTTGGTATCCACCACCATAGCCCTGATCATATCCACCGCCATGCTGCTGCTGTCCTGGCTGCCAAGGCGCTCCATAGCCTTGCTGGTAGGCAGTAGGATACGCAGAGTGTCCCTGATCATAGGCGGCAGGCTGCTGTGGGTGAGAGTATGCATCGGATGGAACTATGTCTCCACCCAGCTCTCGTCTCCTGTTCAACATGTCAAACACACCACCTGAAGTAGCACTGTGCGAGCCCTGCCCCATGATGCCATGCTGCTGCGCAAGCTGCTGTACGCCCTGGAAGGACGACCCCAGGTCCTGCACTTTGTGATTGTGACCAGCTTTGACACTCTCAGAGGACAAGACATTGTTGAGATTGGAACCCCGATCTGGCTGCTTTTGGACCCAGCTCTCGACGACCGAAAACATCTTACGCTGGATGTCGATATTCTGATCACGGACCGCAGGATGATGGAAAACACGGCTGACGTCGTTCAAGATCTCCTGCTCAGGCACTTCTGGGTGTTCCCATCCATAGATGACACGTGGTGCAACGTATTGTAAGATGCAAGCGGCGAGTTCTCCAGCTGGTGGATTCAGGACGTTGCTAAAATGATCTTTGGACAACATGCTATGCGTGGGATCGCTGGATGTTGGATCAGACCACACCAAGTATTGTTGCTTGGCGCTGGAGTCGACAACCGTGCCTGATCCTTGCTTGAGCGCATTCGAAGCAGATGCGATGATCGGCTTGATGAATGGCGCGAGCAGTCCCATAACGAAGAGGGTGACCTTCTCGGTAACTGTGTCGATCATCTTCTCCAACCCCGGGATCTTGCTGACGATGGCAGAGATCTGCCGCACGACCTTGTCGCGGAATTCCAAAATCGGATAAATCTTCGCCATCGCTGCTGCGGCATCGAGAGTCGGCGGAGCTTGAAAACCAGCAGGCGTCTGGTTAGGACCACCTTGGTATCCTTGCTGCGCGGAAGATGCACCTGGCGGGTTGGCACGGACAGCGCCATATTGGTTGCCATACGGAGCGTAAGAGTCGTCCATGCCACGTTGCCCTCCGTATTCTCCACTTTGAGCATTCTGTGCTGCCTGAGCATCGGAAGCTGCCTGTAAATTCTGCGCTTCTTGGACCAACCCTCCAGTGCCTGGAATCCTGGACAAGACGTCGAAAAGACCTCCACTCGACGAAGCGCCGTCGCCACGCTTTCCTGATGCTTCGGCATTGCCAAGAGCGCTGTTGAGCTGGTCAACTTCAGTCTGGTTGACCTCCACCTGAGTGACGTGGTCTGTCGCCTCACCAAGCACAGAGTGTAGGAAGTCGACACCTCCGAATGTGCCAGTAACAAGTGGGTAGGCCTGCTTGCCACGAATGTTCACCATGGTCTGTGTTCCGACGTGCGGGAAGACATTGTGGAAGCCCAATTCGCGCAAGGCCAGCTCTGTGTAGTTAGTGTGAGCTCCGAAATCTTCCATGCAGTGTAGACCCTGGCCAAGACAACGAAGAGCTTCACAAAGATCCTCTTCTCTGCCTTTGTTGTGGCCGGACGTGTAGACTCGGCCGAAGTGGATGCTGCGAGCGAAGCTCCACTTGATGTAGCCTAGTGAAGTTGCGATTTGCAAGTTCTCGTTGGCGATATAATTTTTCATTCCGCTATTGGGATCCACTTGAAGTTCGATCGGCTGAACTGGACCACGCAACCTCGCATCATATTGGCGAGCATCTTGATTGTCGGCGTAGTCCTTCGGATTGTCGATGTGCTCCTACTCCGTGTTAGTGTATTAAGACGAAGCCATTGTGGAGCCAGTGACAGGCAGAACATGGTGACACATGCGCTTGTTATGTCTCATGAGGCCGTAGGCTACCCTACAAACGTACCTCTGGTCGATAGACGCCAAGACGGTCTGCAGTGACTTCGAACTCGGCAGTTGCATAGCCGAAACTCATGAAGCTCAACACCCATACAAGTACTCGGATCGTATCTGCCGGCACGCCTTTCAAGGTTCCCACATCAACAGCCTGACTGTAATCTCGCAGCCAGTTTCCGAAATATGCGCGCTTCACCATCATGCTGGTCCATTTGTGCCCGTGAATGAACGCCACGGTCTCCAACAGATCCTCAATGTCGCCATGACGCCAGTTGTGGCCTTCGATAGAGGAGATTGAGGCGATGTTTCCGGCTCCGAATGCTGCGGCTGGCGAGGCGAAGAGGACGATGCCAGCCAAGCACACGAAGAGAAAAGTCGTTGATCGGTCCATGGTCGGTATTTCTCTGATCGCAAAGCAGAAACGATGTTTTCAAGATGTATGTCAACAGCTCACGTCGCAGTCATGCGTCTTCGTGGCAGCTGAAGTGCGAATCAGCAGCGTGGCGGAGCAGTCAGCGGAGAGCAGAATGTTTGAATATCTGCACAGTGCTGGGTTGTTGCTTGTGATATGGTCCCCCTTATGATGGCCAGTGCATCATATGCTGTTGGCGGTGTTGTCAGTGACAGTTTGAATGAGGGACAGGGTTCACGATGCAGTTGCGAGGAACGCGATGGTGGTTTCGTCCCGCGCACGGGCTTTGCCGGGAAGTGACGTTGAAGGCTGGAGTGTCCTTGCTTCCACTTTGAAGTCATCAACGACATCTCTCAGCCGTATATGATCGCCTCAGTGCATCTCTGTAGCCATTTGAGCTTGTCAGCCTGACCTGTGGTGACGGTACAAGACGGAGATCGTCCTCCGTGGGGTTCCCGTCACTGCAACGGCGAACTGCTCACGAGCAGCGTGGCTGGGATACATGATGGAAGTTGCTTTATGATAGCGTGACGAAGCCTGCTCGAACCTGCCACGGCCGCGTTCACATTTCCTCCCAAACATTGTCGGAGAAGCATACCTTGGAGCAGCATGGCGGCCAACTACTGGGACTCCACCCAGGCCAAGTACTGGACATTCAGCAAGAATGAGCTTGCCGATCTTCGCCAAGATCTCGAAAAGATCAACCAGCCGCTGTACAACAAGTATCCTCTCCCGGACCGGCGACACATGAACATCTACTTCCAGCAACAGCTCACCAAGTTGGCCCGACGTATGAGTCTCCGTCAGCAAGCTTTGGCGACTGCGCAGGCTTACATGAAGCGCTTCTACTTGCGAGTCGAGATGCGAAAGACAAATCCTTACTTGATTATGGCGACTGCTGTCTACTTGGCGTGCAAGATGGAGGAGACGCCACAGCACATTCGCCTCATGCTTGGCGAAGCTGCACGTCAGTGGCCAGAGCTGGGAGTCTCTGAAAGCAGCAAGATCGGTGAGTGTGAATTCGCGCTCATCTCGACTTTGTCTTCTCGCTTGATCTGTCACCATCCCTATCGATCACTGTCAGACTTGGCTCCACTGTTTGGCCTCAGCAGCGAAGAAGTGCAGTTGGCACACTCGATCATCAACGATAGCTACAACACAGATCTAGCACTACTCTACGCTCCCCACATCTTGGCCATCACTGCCATATTCCTTGCTGTCGTCCTGCGGCCGGCAGGCCAATCTGCTGGACTTGCTGCACACTCTACCCACGGCTCGCCAAATATGCCATCTTCATCTTCAGGATCGCCAATGTCAAGCTCTGGACCCAGCTTCTCTCCTACGATGAGTTCGAGCGCTGCACAACAGGCATTCCTGGGTGGCTTTAGTGGTCTGAAGCAAGCGGGACCGAAGCTCAGCAAGCTTGTGGATTGGCTGGCTGAGAGCAAGGTCGACATGAATGCCATTGTGGACTCGACCCAGGAGATGGTTAGTCTTTACGAAGCTTGGGAAAGCTACAGTGAACGTGCATGTAAGGAAAGCATCACCAAGTTCGTGAAGGATGGAGGCGCTGGAAGCTCTGGACTTGGCGCGAAATGAATGCGAGGACGTCAGGGCTTGGATCATAGTTCTTCTATGGGTATTGCATTCCTTCCGTGCCGTCCTTATAGCACATACCGGAACGCCAGGTTCTCCCGATCTGTCAAATCCAGCATACGGGCATCGACGACTTCCTCCGAGGTTGAATCATCTTGGACGTGCTGGATTACGCCGACCTCAGTGATCGCGCCTTGCTCTTTCAGCCTGTCCCTGCGTGCATTCTCCTGGGTCAGATAGTATCTCAAGTACAGGATCAGAAGTATTGGAAAGACGCAGGCGACTGCCGAGATGACACTCCATGTTACAACATAGCGCGGTTTGTACTGCGGCTGAAACAGTTGTGGCGATAGGACGTCACCCAGCCCACATGCAACATGATACAGTGCTATCACTGTCGTCTTCTTGGTGTGCCCAGCAGAGCAATTTGCACCCCAGATCATGACCACTGCATAGGGAATGCCAGCAGTGGAGCGTATCCAGATGCCCACGAGCAGTCCCCACCTCGCACTTCAAGGAAGTGCCAGTAGCAGTATGCAGGACGGTCAGGCCGCCGGTGATGACCATGAACCACTTCCATGGGCTAAATGAGCCCGTACCGATGAAGAGCACGCCGTACGACAAAAGACCAGATGTGATCGGACTCGAGTTTCCGATCGCCCACATGCACGGCATGGGGACCGCCTGCTCATCGTATGTGAAGAACATAGACAGCACCAGCAGAAACGCCGGCACTATGCAAGCTTCGGCCACACCAAGCAGGAACCGGACCACGAAGAGCGATGCGAAGCTCTCAGTGGGTATATGCAACAGCAGAATCGCACCCCAGATGATTAGATTCCCCGAAAGCCATCGTCCAACCGGAAAGCGCTGCAACGCCCAATTCTGTGGCCACTCAGCCAGGAGGTATCCGGGATAAAAGATTGACGACAACCAGTTGTACCGGCTGCTATTGAGGTGCGCGTCTTCCATGATACCGAGTATGGTTGAGGATCCCAGCGCTTGCTTATCGACGTATATCTGGTGGTAGCCGATGCATAGAAACGGCAGGATCCGGCGAATGCATTTGTTTCAGATTTTGAGCGCCTCAGCTGGCGACGGGTCGGCGACATCGACTTTGGAGAAGAGCTTGTAGCTTTCGTCTGTGAACCTTTCGGGGAGCTTTGGTGTGTTGGCTGCGGGTGTGTTCGGTTCTGAGGAGTGCGAGTCATTGTCCCAGCCTAGAATGGTGGTGTTGTGATCTCCTTTCGCCATGGCTTGGGTCGTTTGACCAGCGAGGCGGAGGGAGACGGCCTTTCGAAACGTGACAAGAGAAGACGTTCGCAAGGCACGATCGTCGTGGATTCTATACCTGGTTCACGAGCGATAACGAGATGAAGAATGTTTTGATCAATCACCTCATACAACCCTGGCATTTGCCCGTTGCGGAGGAGCCGAATAGAAGCGAATCATCACCGTAAGTAATGGCCTCATCGTGGAGAAGGAGGATCACTTATCAGCCTGCATTGGTTGAGCTGCTGGTTTGAAGCTTTCGAGGCTTGAGTAAGTTCGTGGTGGATGCAAGCCAATTGCGTGCTTTCTCTGTCCTATATCACCACCTGTAGTCACTTGGCAGTAGCCGGAGTTGTACCGAGCAAGGGAAGGGCCAGGATGAGCTATCTACAGCTCTTGACCCGCGGCTTGGGACGTTTGGATCGTTGAAGTATACTGTCTGACTTTCTACTACACCGCGACATACCACAGTACACCGGATGCAGCCCCCTTGAGATGGCAGAGTCCAATAGATTACGCATCGCAGTAGTTGGTGCTGGCGTTGCGGGCCTAGCTGTGGCGATAGCTCTGCAGAAACATGAGGGCATCGACGTACAGATGTATGAGAGAGCCACAACATTGCAAGAAATCGGCGCGAGCATAGCTTTGGGACCCAACGGCATGAGGACGCTTGAGCAACTTGGTGTACTGGAAGCACTTGACAACGATCTTGCTTTTCGGAATAGATCTGGATACCCGATGATATATCGGTGCGTTGCTTCCGGAAAGAGTCCATTAGGGCAAAGACTGAGCATCAGATAGGCACTGGAAGACGAATGAAGTGGTATCCGTTGATAAGCACCACGGAGATATTGCGTACCGGCATAGAACTTCGAGATTCTATCGAGCGCATCTTCAGCAAGCACTTCTAGCGCACGTTGATCCAGCGCGTATACATCTTGGCAAAGCTTTTGCTGCCGTACAAGAAGCCAACGGAACCGACGGCCTGTCGATCTCGTTTGGAGACCGCTCCTCCACGTCTGCAGACATCCTTCTTGGCGCAGACGGCATCCACTCAGCAGTACGGCGATCATTCGTCCCCACCTCTGCGCCCAAGTGGACAGGTTGGGTGGCCTTCCGCTCCGTCTTCGACGCAAAGCTAGTCGAGCACATCGATGGCGTCCTGGACGAAGCATTCCACTGGTGGGGTCCCAATCGAACATTCTTTGCATCAAGACTCGGCAAGAACTTGTTCACAATCGTGGGAGGCAACTACAGCGACCCTGCGAAGAATGACGCACCACTGAGAGATGCGACATGGGACTCAGATGGTGATCGTCAGATACTGAAGGACTACTATAAAGATTGGCACCCAGTGATACAGCAGATGATTGAAGCGTCACCGTACACGAAGCTCTACCCCAACACCTTCGGCTCGGGTCTTGACTCCTGGGTTCATGGCAATGGACGTATTACATACGCCGGAGACGCAGCTCATGCCCATGGAGGGGCTTTTGCGGCAGGAGGTTCACTTGCATTAGACGATGCATATGCTTTTGCGTTGTCAATAACCCACGTGTACCCTCCGGGCTCGTCAAAGCCGTCAAAAGCCGCGATCACGCAGGCGCTGCGGATATATGAACGCACGAGGAAACCACATACTGATCGCGTGTTGGCAACTGTGCATGCGAGTCATACGAAGACGATTGAGAGGCTTGATAAAGTGGAAAGTGATGAGGAGTTGAGGAAGAGGATGAGGAATCGGGCGGACCCGTCGTGGATTCACGAGCATGATGTTGAGGCGGCTTTCGCGCAGTCGTTAGCGAGTTCGACGGAGGAGACGCAGGCCAGGCTATAGATCATCTTTCACGTGGGGAACTAGTGCACGAGTCCTCAGATATCAGTCGTCCGATTGTGGTCTGCGGCTGCTCAGAGCTTGCTCCCAGCCGACTCCTCAAACCCAGAACCATCTACCAGACTTCGATACAGCTGCTTCGCGTCTTCCGCATGCTTCACTAAATCAATATCCCAGCTTTCTCGTAACCGCGCCCTAATACCTTCTGTCCACTTTTCCTGCTCACTGGCGGTGAGATTCTTCTCCTGATGCGTAGCCCAATGGGGTCCCGCGTGCGAACTGTATTCGTGTATCTTAGACGACCGAGGTGTCCGCGTCTCGCTCACAGCCCTCAAGCCAGCTTCGACCGCGTGAGTAGATAGGTCACTTTCGTTGACGAGAGCAAGCACTTCCGCCAAGACGTACGCATCCTCCACTGCCTGCGAAGCACCCTGACCCTGATGGGGTGGCATCGCATGCGCTCCATCGCCAATGAGGATGGTTCTCCCGTTGTGAAAGTCGTCTGGTTGATTTCCATGCTCGAAGCTTGCCCAGAACGATGGGTTTGGGTCATAGTTTTGGAGCATTTTGTGGACTCGTGGACCCCAGTCTTTCATGTCTTCTCTGAACGGCTCTCCCTGGTTAGGTATCACCCACTCATCATGCTCCCAACATCCCTTCTTCCAAATCCAAGCTCCGCAATTCGCATCCTTCCCGCCGTTCACAGGGTAATAAATAAAATACCCATTCGGCCCCAACGCAATCTGCACAAACCTTGCACTCTCTCCCCACGCCTCAATCGCTTTCTCCATCGGTACCACCGCCCTGTAAGCCCCTGATCCCGTATACGATGCTTTCATCACTGCGTTGCTTTCTCCAAACATCTTCGCACGCACCTTTGAATGCACGCCATCACACCCGACAAGTACACTCGCCCTCTCCTCTGTGCCGTCCGCGAAGTTCAGAGTAACGCCTTCATCATCCTGCAAATAATTCCCCAACTTCTTCCCAAACTTCACATTCTCCCCTCCCATCCTCTCCGCCAATGCCGCCAGCAACTCCTGCCGATGCAATGTCATCGTCCCCGTCGGCGGCGCCATCAACTCAAACAAAACCTCCCCATCCTCATGACCATTTATTCCTGCGCCTCGCCGAAATGTCATCCAAAGGTGCTCATGAGGAGGTGAATTCCGAGTTGCGATTGAGAAGATGTTATCGCCGAGGGAGGGGTCTATCAGACGCAAAGCGCGGTAGCCGTTGGGTCCGAGGTTTATTCCGGCGCCTATCTCGGTGAAAGAGCTGCGGGATTCGTAGAGGGTGAAGGGGATTGAGCGGGTTTTGAGGGCGATTCCGAGGGAGATTCCGCCGAGGCCGCCGCCGATTATGGCGATGTGGAGGGGTGGTTTGGGCATCATGTACTTGTGGTGTCGAAGGCTGGCCTTTGCGTGTTGTTTGATTGACCGTGGAATGCGATCTCAGATGGGATCCCATACGATGAGACCAGATAATTTCTCGTTGTTGCTGTCCTACACGAGTGGCGAAGGGTTCGAGGAAGTCAATCGGCACATCAACGTTCATCAAGGGCTTATATCTCATTCAGGGCTGGGTAAGCCGTAGGATCACTTTCAGCCGTGAAAGTCTCTTATCAGATGACAATTAACCGAAGCATCGCAAGCAACATGTTACTTCAGGTGAGCTGACGGCTGAGTAAGGTGGAGCTCAAAGTAGGCGGAGATTCAGTGATACTGGCCGCGTTGCCATCATGCGGTTTCGCCTTCGTATGCACATATCTCACCGAGCATGCGGGCCGTGTATTGAGCGTTGATGGGGTATGTTGGGAAGGAGGATCGATGGAAGATAGGCCAAAGTAAGAGGAGGGCGACGGGAATGTACGTGACTCGCTTACAAATATGGGACAGTCGTTGCTATGGGCCGTATTAGAGGTCAGAGGCAGGCGGTCATGCCTTGAAACCATTCCCATGCGCGTTGCGAGCGAGTACGTGCATGTTCGCTTGAGGTTCAAGTGCAGAAAAGGTAACTACGATCGAACGATCTGGTCTTGACTCAAGACATCATCATGAGCCTAGAATAATCCCGATTACTGAGCTGAGCTAAAGGTGTCGATCTTGCCTCCAAACTTGCCCATCAAGCTCATCACTTCCTTGCTGCCTTCACAGCTGGCACCTCGTCATCCAATGGCAAGATATACGGCTCTGGTCCGACTGGAGTGATCGAGAAAGGGTTGATCTGCTTGTGGCTCTTGGTGTAGTGATTCCTGATGTGCTTGAACTCTGTCGTCTCGCCGAAAGCTGGGACCTTCCAGTATAGCTCGCGGACCCATCTGAGGAATGGTCAGTACTCGTCGAGAAGAATGGATGGGATAGAGCTTACTTGTGAAGAGCAGGATATCCGCTCCTGATGTCTCTGATATTGCACTTGAAGTGCTGTACATACACAGCATCAAAGCGAATGATCGTTGTGTAGAGGCGAACATCGGCTTCAGTTATACGATCTCCATGGTAGTATGGTCCAGGCGAATTGGCGAGATGCTCTTCAGCTTTGTCAAGCGACTTGAACAGGGTCGTGACGGCTTTCTCGTACGCTTCTTGCGTGGTGGCGAAGCCGCTCTTGTATACACCGTTGTTGATGTCGTTGTAAGTCCACTCATTCGCGGCCTCGATCTCGTCCTTGAGGTCCGCTGGGAGGAGGTCTACTTTGCGGTACTTCTCTGGCAGGACGTCGTCGAACTCTGTGTAGAGCATGCGGATGATGTCGGAAGACTCGTTGTTCACGATCTTCTTCTCCTTCTTGTCATAGAGAGTAGGCACTGTGAAGCGGCCATTGTAGTTGCTGTCCATGTCGAAGTAGATCTGGCGAAGATGGGTGTAGTCTGGGTGGAGCGGGTCTGGTACGGTGTTGGCGCCAGGTTCGTTCTCGTCCTTGGTGGCGAAACGCCAGCCTGTTCTGTGTGAGAGACGTGGGCAATGACTGGAGATCATACTGACTGACCCTTTTCGAGCATCTCCCAGTGCACTGATGTATAAGTAATGAAGTCTTCCAGACCTTTCAACTTTCGAACAATCAATGCCCGGTGGGCTGATCGAAGTCAGCACATTGATGCAACTAAAGTATCGCATTATACACACCCCACGGACAGGCGTAAGAGACATCTACAAATGTTGTCAGCGCGGGTCCCTTGGATGAATCCCACTCTTGAACCACTCACAAAGATGGTAGCGATCCTTCTCGGCTGGAAACTCTGCCTTGGGGTCTTTCGAGATCCAGTTCCTGAACACAGAAGTCTGTCGTTTAAATTCTCCTGACTTGTCCTTGGGGTCGACCTGACCAAAAGTCAGGGACAGGCCTCCAAAACTGCGTTCTTCGATAGCACTCTTACCCAATTGAGGATGTCTTTTTTATTCTCTGACTGCACCATGTCAGTTCCATACACATCACCATCGCCTTTCCTGCTCAGAATGTACTACTCACATTCGCCATGAATGTTCTGATTCGCGCGGTCGTCGCGACGTGCTTCTTTAATTGCTGTAACCGTCCGACTGATCTGATCATAAACGATAGACTTAAGCAGCTTGTGACATATGAATCGAGAAAGAGACTGGTGTTTTGACTGTGGTAGTGCTGCAATGCATGAGAGGGGATCACACATAGTCCAATGGTGATGACATATTGATGACTATCCCGGCTCGGTAATATAAGCGGCAATGATGACTGCTTTATTGCTGGCTAATAAAGCTATGATTAGTGTGAGAATTTTGCTTAATTTACCGTCTCTTTCGCCACGTCTCACGCGTCACGCCCTCGTCGATTCGACCTCACCTGCTCTTGACATTTCTCTACTACACCCGCCGATCTGGCCAGGATTGTTGTTCATTCCAATGCTAGGATCAGCGATGAACACGCGTCCGTTGCGGTCCAATTCGTCCGGGATACCACGCTTTCCACGTCTGGCAAGGGGCAATAACGCATCGATAGACTAATGGACGACGACAGATGCTCGACACGTTCGAAAAGACAATGACTTGGCAGACGTTCATGGCGAATCGTGGCGTGTCGCGCAATGAACGACTTTGATTGGTAAACGACGTGTTCCAGATCTTGGCCGTGCGTCCAGCTTGTTGTGTCGATAAGCACCGGACCGCAAGGCATTCGACGGCTGAGAGAAGCTTGACGAGTTCAAAGGCAAGGCAACGCCTCTTTCTGTGAGGAACACGGCCTCTTAGGATCTTCAATCGTCGACATGACGGGAAGTAGACAACGCTGAAGCAACTCTGAGCGCAGAGCCTGTGTTCCATCCAAAGCATCACGTTACAGATTATCGGCCAGCCCCTCGTCTCGCGATGACTGTGTTTCTGGCGTCCTCGTACCAAGCAGGCTCTATGGGAGTCAGGACTTGATCCGACTTTCAGTGGAGGTGCCGCATCGCAATGCCAAAATCGCACAAAGAGAGTCGAAGCCTCGACTGGAATTCATCATACCCGCTCTTGTTCGGACGGAGAAGTATCGCCTTTCTGTTACCTGTTACGAGTCGGGTGGCCGAAGCATTGGCGCGATCCAAAGATGCTGTCGCTAGGAGGCGAGAATCTTCGGCTCTGCGGACAAGCTTTGACTGGATACTTTAGCCACCTTTGTGCTCAGGGAACGCCCTCTGCGCCGCTTCCCCTTCTTGTAGTCAGTACAACGTGGCGCCGGGAACAGCGATCGATGGGACATATCATCCGAGTGGAGAACGCATTCTGCCGAACATCAATCCATGCTGCAAGACGCGCAGTGTGCACTGGTATGGGCTGCATCGCACGGAGTCTACGAGATGTGTCTTTTGATATGTGACTTGTAAGCTCGCCGTGGTACGGGAAGTGCGAATCCAGAAGCGAGCATCGCGTTCTGCAACATCAAGCGCTGAGGGTGTGTTGCAATCAACGTTATTGGAATTTCTGATGAGCGTTGGGAAGAGCAGAGGCTGTGTCTCACCTGCATCCTGCCATCAATGATTTGCCCCTACGTTTCTGTGTATGATGCAGTGAGAAGAACACGAGTGAGACACTGCAGCAACTATTCATCTGCTGCGTTCGCAGGGACATCTAAGGTGAATGAATCCGGGTTGCTGTGGCAGCGGCACTGATCAAGGGACCACAAGTACATGACTCATGCTAGAGCCCGACCATTGGTTGCTGGAGGGAATGACTGTCAGTGAGTGACCTGTGGTCTTGGCGTTACGGCTTAGGAAGACTCGGAAGTCGCACATTAATTGGCCCACGACACCCAACACATCAAATTCTTCTTGTTCACATTTGAATCACACAAAACATATCCGGTGTCGTCAGGACAAGTTCGCATCATAGCCTGTAAGTGCCGACACATATAACACATCTCGAAGACAAAGGCTAAGCTTCTACTCCTCCAGACCTGATCCTTGACAGCTGCACAGAAAGTGTCCCTACCGTACCGACCGGCGCCTTTCGTCACCGACCTTCGCACGATCCCTTTCCAACCACAACCCAACGACTACATTGAACCTCGACGTCAGCAAGATGAAGTCGAACACCAACAGCATCAGCCAGGCTGATCTGAAGGTCTTCGAGGGTCCCAACGAGGCCATCACAGGACAGGCTCTCTTTGACATTGTCCATCGCTACACCGTCAAGCAAATTACTGGCAACTGGAACGAGGCTCACCCCAATGGCCCAGAACTCCTTCAGTCCCAGGTTTCCAACCGTCTCGCGAGTGCCAAGGCGAAAATCACCCGACAGACTGGCAGGAGTCGTGGCGAGTTGAACAAAGAGGTCCTCGAAGCTCAGGAATCCGTCGACGCCAAGCAAAACGGCAAAGTCAACAAGGAGCACGACATCCCGTACACTCCCCGTGCTGCGACGACCATGGTCCCGACTCCTGTCGCCCCGACCCCGACCCTCCCATTGCCATCCAACAACCCGCCAACCGCCAGTGGCCCGTCCATTACCGAGTCCGCCACAAACGAGGATGAAGAGAGCAATGCGCCAGGCGACGAGCTGGACGCGGCAGACCGCCCTTCATCGATGCCGCGGGCCGACGGCAAGAAGAGACCACCTCCTAAGAGCGACTTCCAGCGTCATGTCGAGGGTAGACCGGCCACGAAGCGTCCCAAGAAGGATGCGGCCGCTCCAAGCAAGAAGTCCTCCGAGGCTGGCGAGACCGGTGGTGCTATCGAGACCAGCGATGGTGATGAGGCTGTCGATGCTGCTGACGGCGGTGAGGACGAGGCTGGCGGCGCGGAGGATGCCGACCAGGCCGCGGGACAAGATGGTGGCGCTGAGGAGGCTGGTAGTGCTGCTGGCGGCCGCAAGGTCCAGTATGGCGGCGCCTACCTGAAGGATCGGAAGGATCCTCAGAGCATCGAGGTCCCAAGCGAGTGGAACGGCACCAGGCGTGGCCCGTCCATCGTCCGCAGCAAGGAGGAGGACGTCGATCTCGCGCCACGCCGCCCCAAGTTGACTCTGGCTCAGTACAAGGAGCAAGGCATGGAGGGTACTGCTCGCTTCTCCCAGGAAGAGCAGGCCCAGCTGCGCAAGGGTCTGCCATCTCCGGTCGTCCGCGAGGACAAGGCAGCTGAGGCTAGCGAAGAGGGTGTCGAGGGTGAGCATGACGAGGAGGAGGACGAGGAGGATGAAGATAAGACCGATGCCTAGACTCAAGGCTATATGAGTACACAATAGCTTCTCGGCCCCTGTGATGTGTCAATGTCAGCGGTCAAAGTACTGCGGGATACGCTAGATTGGAAGTCGTGTAAGTGGAAGCAAATGCATGTTGAACGACGAAAGGCAATGAATGCCTCCCAAGTTAGCATAAACGAAAACTGTTGTGCGAGATATGTGTCCCCTATGTCACAACGGTAATACTTGAGTCTGTAGAGCAATAGCTGCGAATGGCTTCAGTAATGCTCTCTAGCAGTGCTCCTACGAAGCTCTTTTACTCTACTCCTACTATGGCTACCAAAAATCTAATAGGCTTAATCTCTGTCGACTAGGCACTTGCATCACAAGCTCCGTATAGCTATGTCAAAGACAGCTCGATGCCAGCGACGTAAGTAAGGTCGGCTCACCATCCGCATGCTCAACAACTTATTCCTACATGCGACCTGCGTAGCATTCGGTCCAATCCGCGTCTTTCTTTATAAGGCCACGAGCTGCTATAAACGAGACGCCGTATGCTGGAAGTCATCCACATCATCATGGAGTCTTCCTTTCCTTTTACAGCGCTCGGGATGATCCAAGATACCGCAGAAGTCGGGCCATGGAGATTTAACGGGATAGAGAGGAGAGACTCACGAATGGGAGATAGAGGCCGTAGTAGCCATAATATATCAACGAACCGAACTTATAATACACTGACCGTATTTCCATCAAAGCCATTTGCTGTTGTGCCACAAAAGAGGGGGTAATTATCTCCCAATAAGTACGCCCGACGCCCTCTGTCCGGCGAGATCTAATGACATGATCTGGTAGAGCAGTAGGGCTATCTTCGAAGACCTGAGTCATAGTAGTTAATTCGTATTAGTCTTGGTGATGCTTCCTCGAACAAAGAAGCGGCTAGAGGTGTGCGAGTAGTCGATGGTTGTAGGCATTGTGTGCACTTCTTTGTATTTGTGCTTTGGGGTAAGCATATCGGCAAGCGCACAATACTAATATATACCAGCAGGCTCGTAGTCGAAGTTGCGATGGAAAGGTATATGCCTCGCGTCTAGTTACACATAAGCCGTGGGGAAAAAGCACTGTCGAAGACTACTCTAGGCACAACGCCGTTGTACTGCATATGCCATCGTATACCGTGTCTTCCTGTTGATATATTTCGCCGGAGGGCGAGACCGTCCCTCGACTGCGGACCAGCTCCGGCAGCTAGCATATTCATTCACTTACCAGCAGCTGAGCCGAGGAAACCCCGCGCTGTAGTCCTCGCTAGCGCAATGCTTCTGCGGTGCTTCGGCACCTGCCGCCCTGCGAGACCAAACTACCCCAAATCGTGACAACATCAGCCTGACACGCGAATACCACAATTGGAACCGTCACCACTTACCAACATCGGTGTCCCTCATTATGCCACGCCACAACACAGAAAGCGCGACAATTCACTGCTGCTCGACAAGTCGCAGGCTCAGACACTAGTCTAACCCATATCAAGCATGTTCGGTTCGAGTAGTCACGACAGCACTATGCAGACGGCACGAACTGTGTCCGGTCAGCGCGCAGGCTAGCAATCTGCTCACAACGGCGGCGCTGGTCAGCAAGCCTACCACAACGAGCCTTATGCTCACCACCACGTCGCAAGCCAGTGACCTCTCTTCGGCTACTATCACGGTCTCGGAGCGCAGGTCTCTGGTGACGCGGACTTCTTTGGTCCTCAGCAACTCGACTATCATCCGCCGAACATCAGGGCGCCAATACCTCACCCGGTCCAAGGTGACACTGGCGACGGAGCAGACCAGATCGACGGCTGGGTGACCCAGCAAGAACAGTCAGCGCCGATGTATTACTTCGGAAGCTCGCACGCAGGCAGTGCAACGCGCCACTCAAACCAGATGCCCCTCGACTTTGACGAAGACTTCCACCCATGCTCGAATGCATCCCATCAAGGCCCACACAACGCAGACTTCGAGTACAACGGTCACAACGTCGGCGCGAGGGAGTCAAGCATGGTCAGGCAGCCCTACGAGACCGATTTCACGCCATGCGGAGCCCGAGCCTTCCCTGGAGAGCTTGAATATCGAGAAAACCCCTGCGAACGGAGGGACCGGCTGCGATGCGGTCCATAGACTGTTGAACGAGTACAACAACTATGGTGGTCCGATCAATCTCATTAACTTTGATACGGTGCCAGGTCAGATTGCTAGTATTGCTGGCGCACGCTGGCACAGCTTGGACGAAAGTGCACAGGATGTGGGTGTTAAAACACGGTGCAGGTCGTGGTCAACCCAACGGGGGAGATAGCACCGTGAAGGAGTTTTCAGAGCAGCAGTACGCAGCGGCGCTAATGAAAGAGTCCGGCTCGAGTCCTGGAGACTCCACAGCGCAAGCAGGAGCTGGACATGAGTGCACCCAGAAGACTCCTGCGACCGTTAGCTCGCAAATGTCGACACTGAAGCGCAGTCCAAGTGCGCGTGCAGTCAGTCAAATTGTCGACGAGGAGACGGGTAACACGCAATCCGAGGCGGATGCTTCTGAGTCTGAGGCTGCGTTCGTGGAGCGTGGAGCCAGAGATCCGCTTCGCAGGACGTAGGCTAAAAGCTAAGCCTGATCAATCGGAAGCGGCGAAAGCGTACAGATACCGAGGAATTTCCAACGATACAGCCGCCGCTCTCGCCCACCTCAAGAAGAGACGCATTCTGGAGGAGGTCGAGGCGGACGAAGACGATGTTAACATCGTTAAGCGCGACTTCCAGAAGTACTGCCAACGTGGCGTCGAAGCTCTCAATGCGCCGCATGACCCGCCCGAGAAGGAGTGGCCTAAGTCGATTAAGGAAGAATACGAGCTTGGCCAGGTGAATGCCAAGCGCGGTATTAATGATTCAATGAAGGACAACAAGGGCTGTAAGAGAGCTGAGGCTCGCATAGGGGCGATGATCGGCGAGTTCATCGCTGCGCACGAGACTGGTGTTCCAGAATCCGCTTTTGAGAAGGAGCGCACTGAGCCTGAGGAGGCCTACACCTGTTCCGAGCGCGTAGAGGAAGTTCTCAAAGCTTTGAGCAGAAATCGATTAGCTCGGAAGGATCTTCTAGAAGGCAGATGGGCTTCATTTGTATACGCATCAGCCCGATGCGCCTCTATCAAGCGTTCTGTTGTGCCTACCAACGCGGTCAAGCATGCTACGCTTAAAGAGAAGAGGGTCAAGAAGGAAGCCGAGCTGTCAAAACAGCAAAAGCAGAGGAAGGCCAAGGGCAAAGCGCAGCATAAGAAGCGGGTCCCAAGCAACTTCCCAAAGGCTGAGACTTCGCAGGCTGTAGCGCGAGAGGACGACAGTTCTCAACATACTGCAAGCAGGTTCCGGTCGAAGAAGCGCTCAGCCCAGACTGCTGCTCCTGTGCCGGCTGCTGAAGCACCAAAGCGCAAATCTCGGCGCCAAGAGGAGGCGAGCAGCAAGAAGCAAGCAGCTTCTGGGCATTGACGGCGCCACGTCTGCTCGTAGCATTCGCGTCGCATCTTTGGTGCACTATGTCCAGGTCTCAATAGGAAGGCGTCCGGGTGGCTTATAAGTACTTTGGCGGTGATGTTCTGTTACGGCGTTGCTGCGCTTCCTGCTTGGTTGGCGTGCCCTTGCCGTGGTAAGGCTGAAAAGATAGACATAGCGATACGAGAGTACGGGAGAAATGAGAAGGAAGAGCTTACGAAGATGATGGCGCCATGGTAGCCCACTGCAGTTCATGATGGCAGCCAGTACAGCAATCACCAATGCCACGCACCAGTTTCCTGTTTCTCTTCTGATGTCGACGTCGGTCTCGGTGGACGCATCTGCATCTTCTTCCGATCAGCTGTGAGGATGTCGCGTTCGCAGGGATGGCGGCAATGGTGCGGCCGTGGTCATGTCTCGGCGATAGAACTAGTTCTATCGCAAGCGAAAGAAACGAATCTGCGGGCGCACAAGGCGCAAAAGGCCTCGTCACCCATTGAGGACACGACTCCTGCCGGGCACCACGTGTCATCGTAGTCTTCCTCAGGACTTGTTGACACCGACATGAAAAGATGATGAAAGGACATCCCGTGCACCTTTGTAACGTTCCGTTCACCCAGCCAGCCAATCCTTGACGACCTTCCGGCTAGAACTACCACCATCATGGCCACCCGGATACTTCGTTCTATCCGAAAGTCGTCCACTTCGTCAACAACAGACGACTATGTCCAAGGCCTCTGCCGGTCGTGGGCGCTGCCATCACTGGTGCTCGCTGGCATCCGCGCGCTCTTCAGCATCTACGCCTTCGTAGTGCTCTTCTACCAGATCGGATTCCGCCTTGGCAATGGACAGGACGCCCAGGTACAGCAGTCCTTTAGCTACTTCACCGTGCTCGGGTACTGGGGTTTGGCGTTCTACTTTGCCTTTGCGAGCGCACATACTATCTTGCATTCCCTGAGAGGGGAAGCATGGCTGCAGTCGTGGCCGCCGGTACTCAAGTGGCTGCATAGTGTCTTCTATGCCAGCGTGACCGTGTATCCTTTCATCGTGACAGGTATTTCCACCTCAGATACATACCCATGCCGACTGCGACTGACCGCTTTGGTGCAGCTGTATATTGGGCCCTCCTGTCGGAAGCAGCGTTCGAGACACAATTCAGCACTTGGTCCAACATTTCTCAACATGCCATGAACTCGGCCTTCGCCTTCTTCGAAGTCATACTCCCGATATCAAGTCCACATCCCTGGGTCAATTTACCTGCTCTGATCGTGATCTTGGCTTGCTATCTTGGACTGGCGTACTTGACGCATGATACCGAAGGCATCTATGTCTACGATTTCCTTGATCCGTGAGCAACCTATATGACAAGACTGAACGTCTGCTGATACGAACGCAGGGCAAATGGTGCCGGATCAGTGACTGGGTATTGCTTCGCGATTTTGGCCGCGTGTATTGTCATTTTCGTCGCTGTTCGATACACACAAGTCCTTCGAAACTGGCTACGCAAAAGGGAAAGCGACCACCAGGGCAGTCGCAGGCAGCTGGAGCCGATCACTGACGGCAACACAGATGTCGAGATGGGTTACATACAGACAAAATCCGTAAACTTTTAGCGATAACCGGATACCATCGGAGAAAGCTCATCTTCCCTTGAAGTGCTTCAGCTCGACCGACCAACCCTGCGTATTTTCGGCAAAGACTGTGCATTCAATCCTCCTGTCAGCTGAATGTCGATGAATCTTCCTGAGCCTGGCGGTGAATGACTACTTGACCGCGAAGCAGATCACTACAGAACAATAGAATCGCCGAGAGCTCACGAAAATGCCTGCAAAAGCTCAATGGATCGAGACTGTACAATGAAGACATACTTTTCTTTCACCGCGCCTCAAAGTCGCGATTGCAAAGGCACCGAAGTCTCAACGAACAAGCAAACTCAAGGCAGCACCTAAGACGCAGCCAATGACAGGCGCTGATCAGGAGAGAACGTCACGCATGGACTCCATCCTCAGCGCAAGTGAATGAATCTGCTCGCGACCCTTTATGTCTATATAACCAACTTCTACTAACTACTCTTCTTTTCAAATTGGCCACCTCAGGACACGCAATCCGGAGACAACTACCTGTGGGACACTGTTGATTGGGGATGGAAGATTTGTACCAGAGATGGGATTCGTAAGGAGACGGTGTGGATCCAGGAGGTGGCGTGGGATCAGAATAATCCGCCGTACGGGAGGATGGAGTAGCGTGAGTGATGGAAGTGAGGAAAGGAGCTGGCACGTGGTTGACATGCTTCGCAGCGGCCCAAAGCACACGAACGAACTTCAGCACCACACTACGATCGAGCGCGCGCTACATACTCCAAGTATCAAGCCGCGATCGGGTCGCAAAAAGCGCAAAGCGTATTCACCCTGCGCGGAAAGCAACATCGCTTTAGCAATGAAAGCCATGCATCGGAATAGGGCCATGTGCCTGATGCGATCGACCTCAGCAAAGCATAGTACAGGGCGCGTTGCTTCATTTCATGCATTATCATACACTGTAAGTTGTACACCCCTTTTCACCACTGAGCTCACTCTGCACCACTCTCGTTCTTATATTCCTCCTCAGAGCATAAGAGCCCTATCCAAGTCCCTATCCAAGTCCCTACCCTCATCTAAATCACCCTCTCCCAAGGCGTCTCCTGATTCGACCCAAGCGTTGTCCGATCCGTTTCCACCACAGTCCACTCACTCTTGACCTTCACGCGATCCTCGGGAACCTCAAACGTCTCCAGCTGCGTATCGCCATCTTTCGATAGAAGCAGTGTTTCTGTAAAGGGCCCTTTTGATCTATTGGAAGTGAATTTGTTACGAGGCTCGCTTCCAATGGTCCATTGATTGTTTAGTCCTTGGGCGGATGGGCTGTGCTGGGTGGAGAGGGCGGAGGGCCAGAAGTGCGTTATGATGGGGCCGAGGCAGGGGAGGCAGGCTAGGAGGATATGTTAGTGAGGAGGTCTAATCGGGTTCCTGGAGGAGGAAGCAGGTCTGCAATTGAAGCGGGGCTTGTTGCTTACCGCATATGACGGCGAAGTTGGTCTCGACAGTCGCCCACATTGCTTGCCCTACATTGACCCAGGTTGCGTCCGGATCTGCGACGTTGGCTTCGGCGACGCTGATAAGGCGCATTACGGAGGCGACGCAAACGCTGTCCAAAAGGGTCAGTTCATCAACTCTCGCCACAGGCAAACCATTCCGACTTACAAGCCACCGAATAAGAACAATGCGGCAATCGTCTGCTTCTGGATTCTTCCCATCTGCAACCTCATGATGTATCGAATCGGCAGCACCAATAACGCCACATCAATCAAGATATTCGGAACCGAAATCGCTAAGAAGTACGCCTGGTTGTCCAGATTGCATTCTCCAGGCGTGTCCGGCAGCCAGTACTTCCTCAGAGGTACGCAATGGAGCATCATGCAGATGTACTAGAGCCAGCTTGTCAGCGAAGCGACATAGTGCAGAAGGTTGATCTTACCACTGACAGCCCCCACAGAAAAACCAAAACCGACACAATCACAATCTCCCACTTGATATTCAACGGCGCAAACGTCCTCCAATACAGCGCCAAAATCGAAAACTTGACAGACACAATCACGGCTGTATACTGCACCTCGGCGATGAACCAGCCTCGCCATAGATACAATGTTGCGTGTGGGCCGAGAGCTTGGATATGTCGTCCCAGACCGTGGTAAGTCACTGTCGCCAGTCAGTCACTACCCAACAATTTTATGGTAGTCGGACGTACTGTAAATGGTATTGCTCGTCACTCCGATATTCGCCAGTTCTCCAACGATGATCAGATAATCATCCAATCTGAACCCAGCACTCTTGACCCATCGACACCAGAATCTTGCAACGACGGCTATGAAGGAGAAGAAGAGCGTGATAAGGCAGGCGGCGTAGATGTTGGCTTGTCGGGACTCCGCTAGGTAGGCGTCGCTATAAGGCTGGTCTACTGGCGCCATGATGGAGTCGGAGTGCCTGGCTCGGAGAGGGAGCCTCAGATTTGGGCGAGGAAGGGGGTCTGCTAGATACTATACCTGCATTGCCTCTTCAGGCACGGTAGTCGGAGTTGAAGAAGATGAAGTTTGTTGTGCAGGAGAGATGCATGCAAGACCTCGATGGCAGGTTGGCGACTGTGCCGATACAAGGCGACCCTACGCAGGACCTGGCTTCTGGAGAGGGGCGAATCTGGATGCGATGCTTTAGGCTGAATGGAAGTGAGGCATCTTGAGCGGCAGATAGATGCTACAGGGACAGTTCGGAAAGCTCCAAACAGTACCAGGATGGTTGCCATAGCTTGTCGAAGGTAACGGAAGCACTTCCACCAAAGCATCTCGATCATCCAAGGAGAAAAGGAGAAGTGATGATGTTCCCCAACAGTAACAAAGCTTCATGACCCCTGTCCAGAACAGGCACTTCCCTGCCAACGAGGCTGTCACGGCCATACTGTCGGAACTTTCAACATCTGTCATTTCCTGTCCAATAAAGTGAATGTCAAACATGCTTGTATGTTCCCGGCCGCAACGCTGATGGACGGGAGAAGTCAACATTTTTTTCACTTCCGGAGCATGAGTTGCCTCATTCGAAAAAATCGGCATCTGGCGAAGTTGGTGCGGAGGAGGACATCGTCCGGCTTTCGCGTGCTTGTGCAAACGAGCGTGCGTTATGTTCAGTGATGAGGCGTTTGTACGAGCGACACCCAACCAGACCTTGTCTTGTGTACATGGCGAGACGATTGAGAGCACTCGCAAGAACGATTCTAATGAAGATTGGTTGATGCATCTTCCGCAAAACGTTACCAATTGCAAACTTTCACGATTTCAAGACTGTATAATGAAAAGTCACGGCATTCACATGGGGATTGCAATGCCTTATCATCCCATGCCGATTGATCTCGAAGAACTAGATATGCCATCTCCAATTCCTGTTTATTCGCCAGTTTCGACTCCACCGCAATGCCCGGACTCAAATTAGACCTCACTAAAACCCTCGCTGAACTTGGAGATCCACTCGGCCAACTGTTCGGGCTGACTATAGTAAGGTGCATGACCGGTATTCATGTCCGCCGTCTTCCAGTGAACTCCGGACCCCTCCACCCACATGTCCTGCGCAAATGGAGGGTTGACGAGATCGTCTCGAGTGTGAATGTACGCCAGTCGATTCTTGTAGCCTTTCTCAGCCCAAGCTGGAGGTCCGACTGGGCTGGTGAAGCAGAGGTAGGCTTGTGGGGTTGCGGCGCTCTCGACTTCGCAGCTCATGCCTTTTGGACAGTCCTGGCAGAGAGTTGTAAAAAGAGGGTCGATGTAGGATAGTCCTTCGCGTGGCTGGAGCGGAGACGATCAGCTGAATGACGGTGTGATGAGATTACGAAGACTTTTACCTTGTCAAGCACCAGCCAAGGAGGCCATGCGCCACCGACTGTGTCGAATTCAGATTGACCTTCTGGGACGATGTTGCCGGCGATGTAGATCAGGCCGATGACGCCGCCCTTCAGATTTTGAGCGACACGATCGGTCTTGCTGAGACCGTACGCAGCACCCGCTCCAACGACGCCACCGTACGAGTGCACCACGAGGACAACGTCTTTGCCTCCATCGTCTACAAGTGGACATACAAACTTGCTGCGAACGTGCTGAGTGTCTCTCTCCACAGTAGCTTTCGAAGGATCCAGTGGATTCGTGCTTAGGTAGGTAGCTCGTTCTGTGGGATAGCCAGCTTTTTCGAGGTATGGATTGAGCAAGTCCCAAGCAGCCGGAGTGGTGAAGGCGCCATGAAGCAACAGGAGTGTTGGCTTCATCGAACTCATCGCGGAGGGCGGCGCTGGTCGAAGTAGTGGTTCTGATGTAAGCTGGGACGTCGGCGAGACGAGCAGGCGATGAGTTGCCCATCTTGAAGTTCAATGCCAAAGTTGAAGAAGATTGCAGCGCCGCACGAGTGATTCCAGAATCCAGTCAGCGTAATCAAACATCCAGGCACTGCTTCATTGCGAGCTTCGGGTCCCCAGACCAAATGCCTAATTGAGCTGAAGAAAGGCCACTTCGGTCTAGTGCAATCTCGTGGCATGCATTGTTGGTTGCGCGCAAAGTCGGTCAGTGACCCGGACGTTGTGCGGGCGAGATGCTGACCGCATGCTTGCCACCCTGGGAAGCAGCCACGCCGAAGGATTTAGTTCTAGTTGAGTTGGCTTCGAGAATTCCTTTGTCGCGGAAGACGACTCTGTGATCATCAGTCGCGGGACAGAATTGTGCACGTATAATCAAACTGCCATAGCGTTTGATCACCGAATCTTTATTAGCTTCTGAAAGTCATGTCCAGAGCTACGATCGCTTTGGCGCTTGTAGCTGATTGCATGGCGTGATAGTGTCGGCTGAGAAGAGTTGGGACTGAGTCAGCTTCGGGAGATGCTCAATCTAACGTTCGACCGGCCAAACACTACTTTGCCCGAACGAGGTTGTACTCGGCACAGACTGCATGTTGCTTAAGACAGGCAGGCTTTCTGTGCACAAGAGAGATGCCTGTCTTTCAGTGCGCAAGAAAGGGATGTGGTTGCGCGGCAGAGATCATATGGCCGGGAGACCGGCAGATGACCAAGCAAGGATCGCCCTCATGCTTTCTTGCTAACCATGCCATATCCTCTTTCCAGCCTCTGCAAACCAACACCAACCAGAACCTTCATCCAGTAAGCAAGATTCGACGCCGATATGCAGGCTCGTACGTAGCGTGGCGAGCCCTAACAATTACATTGCAAGGCTGCCGAATGCAGCTGTTACCAGGAAGTGCGAGTTCCAAATGACAGGCAAATTGCCTAACCCGATTAGGACTAGCGCCGCCACGCTATTAATGGTTGAAGTAATAGTATTTTAAGATTACTCTATTATTTAGTAGCTTAGCTACTAAATAATAACTAGACTTTAAAACTTTTAGAACTTTACTAAATATATATAATAATAAAGTCTCTTTTATATACTATTTACTATTCTTTACTTACTTACTATATATTCTTAATACTAATTAAATTAGAGTACTATAGCTTAGTAATCTTATTAAGTAGACTTATACTAATTATTACTACTACTAACTACTCTATCTTAGTAAGTATAGCCTTATCTTTCTAAATAACTATCTATTTAGACTACTTATATAATACTCTAGTATTCTTATAGATAAATTATAGCTTAATTAGCTTCTTTAAGTCTAATTAATTATATTACTTATTAAGCTTTAAGATTTATAGCTAAGAAAAAATACTTAGTAGATACTAAGCTTATAGAAGTAAAGTCTAGTTATAAGGTAATCTTTACTAGTTTAGAGTAGATATTTCTTATATAAGTCTAAAAGATATAGTTATTATCTAATTAC
>MWSO01000655.1:0-18296 GCA_002116355.1 Dothistroma pini CBS 116487 | reverse complement strand
TACTTACTAGTTTATTCTACTTATTAGTACTTTATATTACGTCTATATTATATAAGTTACTAAGTATAACTAATAAAGATTATCTTAATAGTCTAGGAGTTAAAGCTTTAAGAGACTACTTTTATAAAGTAAAGAAGAAGTATAAATACGTTAATACTAAAAGCTATATTAAATAGTACTAGACTTAGTAGTACTTAAAAAATTTATAGCTTTTTATTAGCTATATATCTAGTAGATACTAGACTAGACCTAACAGGTTGTATAATAAGCCCAAAGGCCTCTAGTATAAACGTAGTGCGAAATGCTAGCAAGGGTGCCCTACCGAAGGCAGGTTACGAGTATACCTACGTTCACGTGCACCGAGAATCGAATTTAAGTGCCGTCACGGGCTGGTCAAACGAAATAGGATGCCATCATCTTTGTTTCCACTTGTTCTAGCGTGGAATGGTGAATCAGGGACACAACGAATAGGGCATCGAGGCTGCTGCGCCGTTCTCTATTGGTGCAGCGACAGATCGGTCTTGACCGACAAGCAGTCTCAGCCACCAGAAACGACTCCTCGTCCGCGGCAGATTGTCGGCCTGCCTCAAGATTGCACGAAAACAGCTGAGACCGAAAAGATACCCACCGCTTCGTCCAGCTACCATGGTCTAGATCCCGAGTGCCTGTATAATGTCTCAATTTGAGGGCAGAAAATGATGTTGTGCCTTCAGAATACGACGCAGCTCTCGAAGCGCCTCCAACAGAGTGTCCGCTCCAGGAAACTGACCATCATGATTCTGAACGTCCAATTCTCTATTCCCAGGCATTGAGCCTGAGTGTGATTATTTGCACCCGCCCACGAAGCGCTTAGCGCAATGGCCCCGACACCCGCCGCTGCTTCTGAAACTGTGTGAGCAGGCAGGCCACTGCATCGATTGTTATACGCCCTGTCCCTTTCTAAGCTCAATTGTACGCAACCTTTCCATGGCTGCGCATCGCACGTGAAATCAATACCGCTCAGACACACACTAGCATCCTACTGCTTGACCTTGTAGGCGCGGCGGAACATGTCGTCCACCGCTGTGAGATAATAGACACCAGGGCGGATGTCCTCGACATTGCCCTGGGCGGTGTAGTTGCTCTTGAGATGCGCCTTCTCGCGCAGATTGCACATCTGGTCGTATACCTCGGGTGCCACGACCTTGCGTGCGTCCAATCGTGCTTGGAGGTTGACCTTTTGCTTGAGAGTTTCTGTGCTGCCTCGGACCTTGAGCGAGAACATGGAAGCCGCAAGACCAGAGCCGTAGGAGAAGATGGTGACACGCTTGCCCTGGAGTTCGTCGGAGGAGACGTTGCTGATGAGGGACACCAGCGAACCGTAGACGCTTGCGCAGTACATGTTACCGCATTGTGTTGGGACTTGGATTGAAGGCTGGACGCGCTGTGCGAACCTCTTCTTGGCCAGACCCATGAAGGTCTTCTCAATCATCTTGTCGGTGATCGATTGTTCGTACGAGACGTCCTTGATCTCGGCGGGCACCTCCTTGAAGATCGGGCTCTCTGGGTTCTTCAGGTAATCGTTGTACAGAAGTCGTGCGTAGCTCTTGGATACCAGCTTGCAGGTAGGTGCGTGGAAGCACATGTAGTCGAAGCGATCAAGGGGGGTCTCGGTCTCGTGTACGCCATTGGCATGTCCGTTTGCTCTGCTCTTGATTTGCTCTTCTCTTGCGTTGTAGGCCTTGTAGCACTCGTCCACTGCCTCGGTGTAGCACTTGATGGAGTACTGGCCATCCACGATTGGGTATTCGCTGGTAAGATCTGCCTTGTAGAAATCGTATGCGTGCTTGACGAAGCTACCTCGGAGCCCTGGCTCGAAAGCCAATGGCGCATCTGGACCGATCAACATGGCGACACAGCCAGCGCCTCCAGTGGGGCGAGCGTTGCCCTGCTTGTAGAGCGCAATGTCGCCCATGACTACAATCGCGCTGCGCCCGTCCCATGCTGAAGACTCCATCCAGTTGATTGTGTTGAAAAGTGCATTGGTTCCACCATAGCAAGCGTTGACGGTGTCCACACCCTCAATGTTTGTGTTGCCGTGGGGCTCAAACAGCTGCATGAGCACGGTCTTGACGGATTTCGACTTGTCGAGGAGCGTCTCTGTGCCGACTTCGAGTCTGCCAATGTTCTTCGGATCGATTTCGTACTTGTTGAGAAGGGATGTCACGGTGGTGAGGCAGAGCGAGTAGATGTCTGGGCCAGTGGATCAGCGCCTCTTCCCAGCAGTGTGCAGACTGCTATCCTTTGATCCTACCTTCGCGATCGTCGCAGAAGCTCATCTTAGTCTGTCCGAGACCAATCGTGTACTTTCCAGCGCTGACACCGTCGAACTTCTCCAGCTCGGTTTGGTCGACACACTGGCAGCGTTAGTGCTTTTGCCATTGACCGGAAGCTCTAGCTCTAGCTCTAGATGCTCACTTGTGTGGGAAAGTACAGCTCAATGGCCTTGATGCCAACGTTCTGCGGCCTCTCCATCTTGGGCGGTGTGTGGAACGGGGGGAAAACGAGGACGCGGTCGCGTGGAAAAGTAGATTGGGCTCGCTACAAACAAAGCTGTCTCGGATGGAGTTCGAAGTTCGAACAAAGAGAGCAACAACAAGCTGACTGTGCTGCAAGCTTGGGTAGTGGAGAGACAAGTGTGTGTGAGAGAGTGAGGCAGCGGATAAAGTGACTCGATCTACGAGCGCGAAAATATGGGCTCATTATTATCCATATGCAGGAACTGGCAAGGGTTAGAACTAACTTTCACACCGCGCCACTCTAAGGGTCCCGTCCTCCCGTCCTGTCTCTGCGATGGTTGATTCTTCTGCCCCGAGAGCCTCGTCCTCTTCTCAACGACATGACTGCAAGCGGCTCGCCAACGATCCACTCAGCATCACAGTGTTATTTATCGCACCACCTCATCCACTGGCAGTTTTTCGGCTGAGGTTCTTTGATGCAGCAGGACGGTTGGCGATGACCATGCTCTGCCAGCCGTGAGCTAATGTTTTCAAAGCTCGACACGTTCAGTCGACGAGAGCAACAAGGGATACCTCCTACGATGACCTGGCGTGCCTGAGGTGGGTACATTTGTTGTCTCTGGCCGATCTGACAGGTGATCCTGTCACGCAAAGTGTGGCTGAAGAACGCCACCATCTCTGTTGGGCCGACAGCGACGCCGGGTTCCAAGAGTTCTCTCCCCTGCAGCATGAGATACAGAACTATAGGCAATGAACTCTGCTGAGCTTGTTCTTATGCAGCGTCAACCACATGCATGTTCATATACTGCAGCTTCCTAATTCTGCCTCGCCAATGAACGGCGCATGGCACTGTTCGATTCCGCCTCACAACAGATACCCTGCATGTACCTGCGGCTGAGTGCACGGGGTAGCGAAGGCGTTCAGCTAGGCGCCCCATGGTCAAACAGGACGCATCCGCCGCGATGCTGTTATATCTCCTTTCGTACACGCTTGTTAGCTACAGCCCACAGTACCGCTGGGATACTGACTGGACAGCGACCCGGAGAGAGTGTGATCGATTCTGCTGACCATGAGCCGAGCAAAGCAGCCTCCTTCACGTAACAGTTCTGTGGAGTCTTTTGATTGGACCAAACACCCGTACCTGGATCGTTTGCGTACTCTCCAACCGACATATCCTGCGCTACGTTCTTTACTCAACAAGTTGACGAACGTAAAGGATAAAGGTCGATGTCTGGTCGATAAGCGCTACGCAGAATACAATGGAAACCCATCGCAGCACAGGCCTGGCAGGTGTGCCGTACTCGAGTTTCGCGCACATCACGTCATAGAACGAACGTTTCAGACACCAGAAGCATTAAGGACATACTTCAGCGAGACCCCAATAGCCACAACAATTGACGATGTTGTGAAACTCGGCGCCACGCCCAACGACGATGCCTCGAAAACGCAGGGTGCACATGCTACTGGATCGAACGCCATATCCACCAGGCTCCCTCGGCGGCGACTATTCATTCTTGAAGACATGGAGCCAGAATTGCTCGACGTCCTGGGATGGAACCTGAAAATCAACCCTTTAGTCTTATCAGAGCAGATGAACACATGGAATTTTGTCGACTCGAGCTCCATCCCGCATCGTGCATTGCCATCTATGCGCACTCCGGCGACCTTCCTGACTCTGCGATACTATGAGATCCGGACTCTGGACGATGAAGATTCCATCTTGACGAACAAGAATCAAATGACACATGCGATCAACAGGCGCAAGATTGAACGATGGCGAGATGTCGATCTTCCAAGTATTGTTCCTGATAAACGGCATGCTTTCATTCGCCGATGTGCTAGCTTCTGGGCCTCATCTGACACGCCTATGGAGGCCTCGTCTGATGATTGGGATGGTGAGCATGCTTCCTCTGTGTCTTCGTGTTCTGCTAACGCTACTAGCTGTGATTCTCGTCGATCCTCCACTGGACTCTTGCATTGAATGCAAAAAGCACAACGAGGCCTACCACATACGTGAAAAGACGCCGGCGGACGTGGCAAAAGATGGCAGACCGACGAGTTCGTGCGCTCCGACCTGCTTGATGCTTGAAGATCCGGAGCTGTATGAAACTCGCAAAGCACTTTGGGAGTCACGAGGCTGGAACCCGGACGGAGCAGAAGTCATCGAAGCTCGTCACAACAGCGCCCCCTACCACGGCGGATGTCCGTCTCTTGTCCCGCCAAGCCTCGGTACGAGTGTAATCGAGGCTCGTAATATGGCGTCCCCATTTGATGAGCTGGTGCACTACTGGGCTACCTGCACTGATCAAACATTACTGGATGCGGTGCAGAAGCGACCTATTAACGCAGCGTATTTCCTGATCAAGTTCGTAGCCCAGTACTGGAGCCATCAGCTGGATCTCATAGCATATGGTGTTGCTAATGGGGAGTGGTTCTCGGACGACCATGAAGCCAACTTCAATGCGACATCGACGCTCAACAGCTTCAAGGAGGATCTCGGGAATATCGCCTTTGCTACAAAGGACATCAACTATATGCGCCGTCAAATGAGCCATTTCGAGCGCGTAATCACTCTTAATATGGAGCGACTGGGAATGCAGCTGGGCGATGAAGCAGTGGACATGACACTCCCGCGAGCGCTTGCCGATGCGCAGAAAGACTTCTTAACCATATTTGCTCGCCTGAGGCCCTTCCGCGAGCGTGTCGATGACCTCACAACCATAGCAAACGAGATTGCCAGCCTTCACGCGGCCTACAAGAGTATTCAAGACGGAGAGCAGGGCCTCAGACTGAGCTTATTTGCGTCAATCATCTTCCCGCTGACCTTGGTGGCGTCCATCTTCTCGATGAGTGATCGCTATCGACCTGGTCAAGCAAAACATTGGGTGTTCTGGGCGGCTAGTATCCCGCTGATCATCGTGTTTGCTACCGGGCTGCTCTACGAACATGAGAAGAGGTTCTATCGCTGGGCAGACCGGAAATTGTACCCAGAGAAGAAACACGATCCCTTACCGAGGAAGCAAAAGGCAGGATCTCTCCAGCGGGCTCCAACCATTCACGAGGATGTGTGATCTGGTGATGCATGTGTGGAGGATCCAGTTACAGCTGCAGCGGCCCAAGCTTCCTCCAGGATTTGACAATGTCAGCTCGTCCTCGCGCCCTGGGGCCGCCGATGTCTCCATATGGGTCCGAGGCTGACATGCCTCCTCCACAGACAAATCACACAGCGTCAAAGGCATCTTCGAAGTGCGTGACGGTGTCAAGTGATGGTTAAGCTGCCATCCAGCTTCCGCGAGATCCGAAAAGTAGCGCGACCAATTCGGCAAACCCAACCGAGACTCATCGAACCACTCCACAATCGGCTGTGAAGGACAGAGATCTGTTCGCGTATTGTGTGGACAAGAATGAAATCCGATGCTGTACAGATGAAATTTGCATTGCTCGGAGCTTCGGTGATCCATGATCCGACTCTGATCACCCTATATTCCACCTTCACTGGACAATTATGCATTCTCTGCCAATCACGCGAATGGTAGTATGGTTACATCGCACCTATGTACGCTGACCTGCAAACAAACCATCCTCCCCAGCTTCACCAATCACCCTCCACAACCCCAGCCTCTCGCCCCACCGGGCCGCTTCCGCTCGCATGTGTCTTCACGTGGCCATCTCGTATCTTCTGGTTCCTGGCCGGGTGCTTACAAGCCAATAGTCTTGTACTGGCGGTATAAGAACTGTCTCCTGATGCTCAAACCTTGTTCCTGATACACCACCTTGTGAGCTCCTGCTTGTGGAAATGTCAGGCCTCAGCGGTACTTTGGGAGGCCTTCGGGCAAGTGGTCTGCAGAAGCGCTTAGGACTGACGACGACGGTTGATTATGATGCCTTCAATCCGACGAGTGCGCAGTCGACGCATGGCAGGAAGAGTTTGACGAATTTGGAGTATTCGCCGTTGAAGAGGATTACAGGGGCGAGTTTGTACATGGCGATGTTGGTATCGATGGGAGGGTTCAGTGAGTGGATTAAATCCATTGTAGCAAATCCAGTGCTGACTTCTGGATGCAGTCTTTGGCTATGTAAGAGCTTTCGATGCGATGGTATGGAGCGTGACTGACCTGAACAGGACACTGGACAAATTTCTGGCTTCTTGGCTATGCCGAACTTCCTCGAACGGTTTGGGCAACGATACCACACTGGTGATATGGCCGGCGAGTACTACTTCAGCAATGTTCGGTCTGGTCTCATCGTCGGTCTGCTCTCTATTGGTACCCTGATCGGCGCTCTCGTTGGTGGACCCCTGGCGGATGTCGTTGGCAGAAAGTACTCCATTACCATCTGGTGTGTCGTATTCAGTGTTGGTAACACTGTCATGATTTCCGCTACAGATCATTGGTATCAGATCATGATGGGACGATGGGTTGCTGGACTTGGTATTGGGGGGTTGTCCGTTCTTGTGCCGATGTGTTAGAATTACCTGCTCTATCGGTTGACCTGATACTGACCTATCCGCTAGACATGGCAGAGACTGGACCTCGTCACATTAGAGGTGCTCTGATCTCATGCTACCAGGTAAGCCTCCACATCTACAGCGTCCCTCCACCACACTGACAATACACTACACAGCTCTTCATCACCTTGGGCATCTTCCTCGCAGCCTGCATAAATTTCGGCTGCTACGAACACCAACGCTACAGCGCAGCCTCCTGGCGCATCCCCATGGGCGTGGGCTACATCTGGGCCGTCATCCTCGGCGTCGGGATCCTCGCATTCCCAGAGACTCCGCGGTTCCAGTACCGCAAGGGCAATATTGAGGACGCCAAAGCCACGATGATGAGAGTCTATGGAGCGCCCGAGAACCACTACTCGATCCATGTGGAGCTTGAGGAGATTGAGCAGAAGTTGCGTGCAGAAGCCGTGCAGGGATCGGCGCTGCAAGAGTGGTACCGTATGTTATTTGCACCGAAGATGGCCTATCGAATTTTGCTTGGGATTGGATTGCAGATGTTTCAGCAGGTATGTGGAGACCATTGCCTGGCTGTTCGCGAAGCTGACACTCCTCGTTAAAGCTCACCGGCGCAAACTACTTCTTTTACTACGGTAAGCCACAAGAAGCATGCTGGACAGTCTCACTGCCCAGCTCTTCTACGTTACAGCCATAAAACTAATACCCCCCGCCCCTTCCAGGCACCGTCGTCTTCCAAGGCACGGGCATAAATAATTCCTTCGTAACCCAGATGATACTCAATGGCATCAACTTCGGCACAACCTTTTATGGCCTTTACATCGTCGAACACTACGGCCGTCGAAAGTCCCTCATCGTCGGCAGCACTTGGATGTTCCTGATGTTCCTCATCTTCGCTTCTGTCGGGCATTTCAGCCTCGACCGCAACGATCCAAGCAACACCGAATCCGCCGCAACCGCCATGATTGTCATGGCCGCGTTCTTTATCTTTGGATTCGCGACAACGTGGGGTCCAATGGTTTGGTAAGGTCCCACCAATCGTGCGAAGCGTTTCATTAATATAGCTAATTGTTTTTGATGTGCAGGACAATCTGCGGTGAACTCTACCCCTCGCGCTACAGGGCCAAGGGTATGGCCCTGTCCACCGCCTCCAACTGGCTCTGGAACTTCCTACTAGCCTTCTTTACCCCATTCATAACCTCCGCCATCGATTTCCGGTACGGCTACGTTTTCGCCGGCTGTAATGTCCTCGGTGGCCTGATAGTTTACTTCTTCGTGATGGAGGGACAGGGCCGCACATTGGAGGAGATCGATACGATGTATTTGAGCAATGTACTACCATGGAACAGTTCGAAGTGGGAGGCGCCGCCGCCGGAGGAGATTGCGAGGATAAGGAAAGACGCTGGAATGGCGGTGGCCGAGGAGGATGGGGTCGGGGAGAAGGTGGAGGAGAAGATGGGGACGGCGTTTCAGGCGCCAGTTGTGAATGGTGGTGAGAAGGCTGATGGGGGAGACAAAGAGGCTGCGGTCTAGAGAGGTGACTCCAGGGACAGTAGAGCATGAACATAGGGACGATGACAAGTACTTGCATCGTGGTGATGTTTTTGGCCTGCGCAGATATATTATACCTTACTAAATACCCTCGCTCAATGGCGTCCTCATGAGTCCGATACAGCGAGCTTCAAAGTGAACAGTAGGCAACTGCGGGAAGAGCGCTCCGGTGCCTATTAGATCTAACAGCGTATTACCCGACGCTACGTGATGTCCTCAGACTTTACCCCAGACTCTCAGCGTGCGTAGGTAGTATGAGCAATAACCACCACCCCAGCCTGTGTATAATTATCGTCTTGAGGTTCTTGCTTGAACGCTAAACGCTCCTCAAATCCTCAAACAACCACACGCAATCATGATCTGGCCAAACTTGGAGATCTGAACAGGATCCTTGCGCCACAGCAATGCAACAACTTGAACGCTCAAAACCGTCGTCGTAACGACCAATTAAGACGGCCTTTTAAATACCTCAACGCCCAAAGCCGGCGTCTCAACATGCTTATTACTGGGCGCGCCCTCGTTCTTGCGCCTTTCAAAGAAATTATGGCACTCGCCAACTACGATCGTCCACTCTGCGAGTGCTCTGCCGCTGTATCGTGCCCGACTGGCGCTCTCGCCGCGGGGTTCGACAGCTTTCATTGCTCCTTCAACCGAGTAACGCTTGTTCGAATGGCTCTGCAAGTATTGCTGCGCGGGCGGTGGAAGTCTTGGTGGGAAGAGTCGCATGGGGGGTATCGGCTTGTTGGCGGGATGGAACTCGAGCGAGAATTTGAAAGTTAGGGTTCGATACTGCGGCTGTGATGCCATCTTCGATGGCTCTTCTGTGTTGTTGACCTGCTTGGACACGCTTGGGTCGTCTGTCGCGGCCCGTGTGATCGTCAATGGCTTCTCTGACGCAGATGATGCGGTCTTGGATTTAGCGGGCTCCTTGGCAGGTTCTCGTGACTTCGATCGAGCTTTCGTGCCCATCATCTTCCTGAAGAAGCCGCCGATACCTTTTGGTGATTCGGTGTCCGAGTCGAGTCCGTTGGAAGACGAAGAATCCGGTCTCGGGTCAGCTCCGTCAAGCAAGGCTGCAGCTTCAGAGGTGCGTCTCCAAGCAGGCTTCTGCATGGATGCGTCCCTGAGTAGTCCTTCGAATGTCAAAAAGGACCCGCCGGTAGTAGCTTGGTTGTCCGTCCTGACTATAAGCAACCTTCGACCCGGGGCCGGATTGCAAGGACTGGTGACCGGCGGCAAAGACTGATCGCGCTCCGCTGTGTCACGCAGGTGCAGATAATGTGACCAAGTGTCTTGAAGCCGCTGTTGCAGAGTCTCCAGCATTTGCAGGTCAGAATCGCCGTCATCTCCATCGTGCCGGCCAAGACGCCAACACATCAGTCGCATGAAGTAGGCTCTGACCATGGGACACCAATGGTTGAACCTGCTTTCGAAGACATCCGGGTCCAACAGCAGACTCAAGCAGAGATTCGTCCGTCGATCCCATTCTTTGCCGAAAATGTTCCAAACCGTGAATAGGAATGCGTACAGTCTGATCTCTGTCATAGTATTGTCACTCTCGATCATCTTCCGACAAACGGTCTGCCAAAAGTCCTGATTCAATAGCGGGCCTCCAGTGTACTTCAGCTGCTCATAGCGGATGAGAATGACCAGAGCCTCTTCCATGAAGTCTAGGAGCACATAACAGGCCGAGTGGTCGTACAAAGACGTGGCTCTAGCAGAAGCTTGAAGCAGGTCGTTGAACGACTGCGCAAACAGCTCTCTAGCAAGGGGATGCTCGCCCGTTCGCTCGGATAGGAAGTCTCGTATCAACATGACTAGACGATTCTCGGCCATCGGTCTGACAGCATTAGTTGGCGGTAGAGGCAGCGTTGTGGCAACAGCATCAGGATCTCCCAGCATCTCGTCAAAGGAAGGAGCCGGCACGGATGTCAGGTCATGCTGATTGTGGGCGGATTCCCGGTGTATCGTTGCGTCAAGGGATGCCAGGATCTGCGCGTGTACGAGGAGCATGCCCGGAGCACACATTCTTTGCTTTTTGGTCGAGTCCGAAGGCAAGAAGTCCGAGACCAGGATATGAAAGTGCTTCGCGAACACATAGAACAAGTCGCTCTCCTTGCCATTCCAACGATTGAGCCATGTGCCCCACCATTCGACGTGTGATGTGCCAAGCGGAAGAGGTGGAGGTGTCCGGAGCTTGCGCATGCATTTCATTAGCGAGGTGAATCCAAGCTGGTGTAGTGCGGGTGGAAAGTTAGCAAGCATGTCTGCTGCAGACTCTGTCATCTGGTCAAACTTCCCGATGCCATTCTCTGATAGCACACGTCGTAGAGTGTCCATGGGAAGCTCCCACAAGCGGACCAACACGTCTGCCATGCCCGGCACAAAGATGAAGGCATACGCGCACGCCTTACCACAGAATGCCACCAGACTGGCAGATGCGTTCCGCAACGACATCTTGTCCACGACAAAAACCATCTGGGAGCTCAAGTTCTGCACGAAGATGTTCCGTACATTGTGGTAGACAGACTCAGAAACAAAGTCTGAAGACGCTGAGCGAAATGAAGTGCTGGAGCGGTTGCCAGTCGAGAGTGTCATTCTGATTCGCTCTGCAAGCGGACAGAATGGAGATGGAGCCAACCGCCACTCCGGCCGTTCCATGATTCCGATAATGCCATCGAGGATGGCAGGTCTGTCGGTGCCAGAAATGGATTGATTGTTGCGTCCGTGTAGCAGCTCCACCAAGCCAGTCCACCACTTGTTCAAGATGTTGACACGGCGATCCAGGTCCTCAGGTCGCAAGGTCTTGTTCGATGGATGATCGGCGTAGCTTCTCAAAAACGACATTAGTGAATTGCGAACAACGTTCGCCTTCAATGATGTCGTCTTCGATGAGAACTTGGTAAAGTCGCCCTCCAACGTACGAAATACGCTCCACAGCTCGTCTTTCTTCCTTGTCACGCCAGAAAGTGGACTAGGCTGGTGCACCCTCTCGCTAGATACCAATCTGGGCAGGGGCGCTGCACGATCTGACATTGGCGAGGATGATCTCAAGTTTGGTAGCTTGTCCGTAGAGAACGACTTGGGTAGAACAGGCACAGCAGGCGCCGCATTCTCGGCTAATGCTGAGGCGCGAATATCATACGTGGCGACTTTCGTCAGTCTGCTGCGAGAACTCTTTTTACGTAGGAAAGTGCTTCTGCGCTTCACAGATGGCTCGGTATCGTCTTCATCACCCGACTGCGGACTTGGCTTCCGGTCTTTGCTCCCCTTGCCGCTCTTTGACGTAAGGGTGCGCGAAAGCAAAGACTTTCTGCGACCATCAGCAGTTGTCTCCTCCTCGGCAATGGTGGCGATGAATCCAGTGGCTGCTGCAGTTTCTAGCTTCGTTGGAGATGGTGATCGCGAGGGCGTTGATGGCGCAGCAGTCTGGAATGAATGCTTTGAGAAGCGTCTCGAGAACGATTTATTCGACAGGAGAGACGGTCTGTGCTGGCTTGATCCGGGATTGGTGGCAGTCGTCGATACCGTCCTTGTAGACTCGAGACTCGTGCCCGACTGTCGAACTGAAGACTCGATGCTACTGCGCTTCGATGCGCTTGAGGACTTGTAGAGCTCCACAACTATCTCGTGAGCCTGAGGGGCGGGTACTGCAGGGCCGTGCTCGTCCGGCGTGCTCAGGCTTGCAGAGTCCGGCACAGATGTATCTGATTGCGAAGTATCCTCCTCGTCGTCCTTCAGGGGGTGTTCTGGCAGAGGGAAGGCCTTGATCTCCACCACGTCCGAGTTCGCATACTGCCGGTCTTTGACAGCTGGCAGAAATGTGTACGACGCCGCGCGTGGTAGCTCTTGATTGATCCTTTGTTGTGCCGCTGCATGGCCGTTCGACTCTTTCCGACTTCCTCGTCTGCCTCGTTCGAACGTTCCTTGGTATTGTGGCTGCGGTTGCGTCACGTGCCCGTTCATCCTCTCAGTCGCGACTGTAGCCATACCTGCCCGCCTTTGCCAGGCCTAGTCTCCTGTTCGAGCAACGAGTCCTGCTCTGCAATGCTCCGTTATTGCTCCATGTCGCAACGCTTAACGAGTGGCAGCGCTCTACACGAGCAGCTTGAGGAGGGAGGGGAGGGGAAGGAGGAGGAGGAGGAGGAGGGAGAGGAGGTGGAGGTCGCTCGCCGTGGCCGTTGCCTTCGCTGCGGCCTCTGTCTCGGCGTGGTGTCCTGTGACAGACGTTCGAGACTGGCGCCGTTCTGCCGGGTTAGATGATGCAACTTCGACCACGATCACGTCCCCAGTCTGCAGATGTGCTTCTTCGTTTCCCACTCGGTCAAACACAGCACAACAAGCAAGCGGTGGGCAATCGTCGGGGCTGCTACCACGAGCGAAGACCCTGCCAACAGTGACAATGGAAAGAGGTGCCGTCAGAGTGACCTGCTGGTGCTTGGTTCCGCCCACCATTCCGAGTCTCCCCTCCACGCCCGCGCCATGGTTGGCGTAACACTGTTGACAGGGAAGACGGTTTCATGGATATTGTGGCTGCTGCTATTTCGGGACATCGGTCCGTCCCACTTGTCTACAATACGTGAATACTATCGAAACGTCCCCCATGCGTCTCGTTCAAGTGGCAAGCCGCCTTGTGCTGCCGTTGCTGTCACTGCAGCATGGACGAGCGACATCGACATGTGCCTGCCGCCTAGTCAATAGTCCGACCGGAACGCGCACATCGTCAGGGCATACATACATGTACGGCTCTCCAAAGCTCAGCCAGCTCAGCCAGCACGGCCAGCTTCCACGCCACGCGACGGGGCAACGACCGCGCGTCTCGTGGCAGTGGCAGGAAATGGCGTGCAACGTGCATGACCCGCTCTTACTAAAGCAGCCGTGCTCTAGTCCGCCGAGCTGCCGAGCTGCCGAGCATAGCAGGAGGTCACCAGGTCCAGGACGTACGGAGGCATAGCATGCTGCGTGCATCTCGTATGCAGTATAGTCGCGCCGCACAATAGATGAGATGTGGTACAGTAGCACGAGCAACCGGGTCGCCAGCTGAAACGCGCTGTTGGCTTCGTCGCAGCGAACATCGCGAAAATGTGGTAAGCGAGAGTCAACGGCCAATGCTTTAAACGAACTGATAAGCTAAGCCGGCAATTGAAGGCCCTCCCTGGAAATCATATCAATATCAAAGCTTCCGATATCACCCACATGCCACATGAACAGAACTCCACAGCATTGATCTCTTCGACCCGAAGCTGCAGCCATGAGCTGACCTGCCTCGCCGGCCATGTACGGACGCACGTCCACTTCTCCGCCGGATCTCATACCTGCATGCAATAGCTGTTGAGCTTTGGCAACTCATCACTGCCGCTTTCGGCACTGACTGCGTTGTGCTACGTCCGCTGGTGGTGCAAGTCGCGCCAACCAGGTGTTGATATCTGCGTGGAGATCGCATCAAAGCTCAAAAGATAAGCCGGACGTCTTCGACCCTGCAGTGCCACCGCGGAGACTATGTTCATAGTCGAACGCCTTCATCAAACCCACCAGATGCGCCGCGGCAGCCAATACCACAAGCACATGGAAAATTTGATGTGAGCTGCCCCAAATGTCGAACGACCCTGGTCTCCACCTCTCCGGGACCCGCGCAGCATAGACCATCGCACCTGCGATGTACAACGCACCTTGACCCACCAGCCACGAAAGGCCAATCTGCTGCTCCATCTGCTGCAGACCATACATCTGCACACCGTGCAGCACGGGGAAAATAGCGCTCAATCCCATCATAGCGAACATGGAAGCTCGAAAGGGTCGCCACTCAGGCGATCTAAACCGCGGATGCATGATCACGACGAGTGTTCCTGCGCCAATGGTCGTGATCTAGTGAAACGTCAGCACATTGATCACATGGTAAAGCTCGTCTAGGAGACTGTCCATCCACCTACCATAGACCAGTACACCCTGATCAACCCAGACTCCGTCCCAAACCCGTAGTAAATAGAAGGAACAAAACTGCCCCAAATCAGAACCACAATTCCAATGTAATCCAGCCGATTCCCAAACTTTGCAACAGCCTCTGAATGATTCGAAATCGTATGATACGTCGCACTCATTCCCAGACATACCATAGCTCCCAGAAAGAAGCACGCGAAGACCGTCACGTCTTCACTTGTCGCTAAGCTGAATCGTGGCCTTAGAATACTGTAGAAGATGACAGCGGTGGTTGCTGCAGCGATTGCTCCCAAGAGGTGAGACCAGATGTTGACGGTTTGGTTGTGGAGATGGGAGACGCTGGAGAAGGATTGGTGGTAGGAGTTGGAGGCGGGACGGTAGCCGCTGTGGATGTAGTGGTTGTCGCGCATCCATGTCGGCAGGTCGTTCCAGAGGACTGTCAATGCTTGTGCTGCTTTCTTTTCGGTTTTGTCGAGTAAGGTGTTGCTCTCTTTTGAGATTGAGGGTTTCTGGGCCATAATGATGGTGTCCAAGACTTTGGACGATAAACGTGAGACTCAGATTATCCAGGAGAGATGAATAATTCCATAGTGCCGAGAAATGCGAGTCTTTATGTGAAAGGAAAGGCTGATGTGGATGTTGAGGTTCTTTCCTGCCTGCTGTTGGCATTGATGACGGAGCTCGGCGTCTGTCGCTTCCCTCGTTCTCGCATCACGACCCACCCTAGACCACACATCAACATCAACGGGCCAGTCTCACATGTGAGATCAACCGTGAATGACGACAGTGACTTTGTTGTTTTCGAATGCTCGCAACTAGTCGCGCCCTAAGGTCTTCACGAAGGCCTGTCGTCGACAATGACGAGTTCAGTACGGCCACAAGCACGAAGGGCCGCATCAGGAGCATGGAACCGCTTCAAGCAGATGCCACAGGATCCTCTGGATCACTATGGGTTGCCCTCGAAAGGAGAGATGAGGTTGGTTCAATTGCTTCAAAACATGTCACATTCCCATCACTAACAACCGGCCCAGACTCCACGACACCAAAGCCCAAGAATCCTATTATACAAAGATCGTCGAACGCTACCTGAAATTCTGCGCCACCGAAGATCTCGACACTGCCTTCAACTCCCTCTCCCTCACCTCCACCCCGACTCTATCAGTCAGCGGCGCAACCAACCCAAAACACGGCCCCGGAAGCCGCCCTCCTCTGACCCACCGCGCCTCCTCGGCAGAAAGTTCCAACGACTTGCCAAACATCCTGCTCGCAATGCGGAAACTCCGTGAGGGGATCTTCGCAACCCGGCGTAGAGATGTTTTCGCGCAGAGGGCGTATATGTTCATCACGCATGCTACTATTCTGGCCAAGTCTTGGGAACACTACAAACAGGCGTTGGATTATTTACTCTATGAAATTCACCCCTACACGCCGCTGTCGCCGACCGAACTACAAGAGTTCGTCGGGTACCGAATACTGGATTTGGCGTGTCGACAGAATGAACTCCTAGAAGCGTTCGCTGTGAGATTACAATTTCGACATAGGGAGCGGAGGGTTAATGTGGTGTTGCAGGCGATGGTGCATAACGACTGGGTGAAATTCTGGAGGATGAAGAGGAGCGTGGATGGGTATCAGCGGCGTGTTATGGAATCTGCGGTGGGGGAGATGAGGATGCATGCCTTGAAGTGTTTGGGGAAGGGGTATATGCAGGCTGATAGGGCTTTTGTGGAGAGATGTGGGGATGCGGTGTGGGATGAGCTTGTGAGCAGAGACGGGGTGGGATGGGTACTTCAAGATGATGGCAGAGTCATTATACGCAAGCCGAAGCCGAAGTGAAAGTCTCCGTGAGATTGGAACGCGCGGATTGAACCACACGACTCGGGGGTATCTACAAATATGCTGCATGCTATGCTTCATCAGATGCGCGATTCGATCGAGGTCACGGCGACATGCCGTTATCAGCCGGCGACAGACCATTGCTATGCCGACTATTGCCACGGCTCTTCCTCTGGCTCTTCCGCTGCCGTACGCCAGATGGCCGTTTGACGTACGCTTCAGTTTCGGGGTCGTAATGCAGCAGCTCCAATTCCAGCTGCCACAGTGGCGCTTCTGGCAGAGTTTTGACGAAACCTTCCAGAGGTCTGTCGCGGGCTCTCCAGTATACAGAGGGCCGTTTGGCGCCTTCTTCGTTTTCGACGATGAGCTTCCAGCCTCGAAGCGCTTTGCAATCGTATGCGCCTCTGTCGTCGAGACCTGGGCCGCGGAGTTTTAGACGGGAGCGCACGGATGGGTGAATGTATTCGTGAGTGTCGAGGAGAGGATCATCGGTCGGTTTGCCATTTGTGGGATCTGTGTAGCAGTATCGGCCAGGCGTGCGAATCTTCTGTCCTCCCAAGGCGTAGAACCCTTCCATGCCGCTGAAGATCTTACCAAAAGACCATGGTCTGGGCTTTTGGTCGGTTCTCTCGTAGTACGTTTCGACGTTCTCCCATTCATCATGGACGTAGTCGAGATCGAAGTCTAGGAATGGTTGGCATTGTGCTATCATCCATGCGAGAGTTATGGTGGCGATCTGTTGATCGTCGTAGCCGCCGCCGACGTTACTGTGAGCTCCTGGGAACCAGACTTGGCGGAGCGTTGTGTTGTTGCCTTCGAGTTTCTCCCATAGTGTTGGAGGAAATGCGAAGCGGCGTTCGTCCAGTGCGAGTGCTTGGAATGCGTACTCGATCGCGTTCGATAGCGATGTGTCGTAGAAGGTTAGATCTTTCATCTGCCTGGATTGCAGACCAATCCTCGTAAGCCAGCCGAGTTTGGGTGTCCCAAGCGAGCCTACAGTTTCCCAGCATCCCACAACTTTCACTGGAACATTGAGCCTCGTCAGCCTCCGTCTCTGCAGCTCACGCTTGTACGCAGGATCCAACGCACTGGGCTTATCCGGAAATGGAATGTCCGGATTCCTCGGTACATAATTCTCGTTATGTTGATGCTTGACATCCCGATAGATCTCGGCCAAGTACGGTTCGCCCTCTCCAGTCAAAATCCCAATTTCGCCAATCAGTGCAGCTATACTCCGTGCAGTGAAAGCGCCACGACTGAAGCCGAAGATGAAAATCTCGTCGCCTGCTACATAATTCTGGGCAATGAACTGGTAGCCCTCCCTCACGATTTCTTCGAGGCCTTGGCCGGAAATGCCAAGGAGCTTGTTGCCGATTCCGCCTCCGCCACCGACTCCCCAGTGATAATAGACGATTTGAGGTATACCATCGGAGCTAAGTGGTTTTATGGCGCGGGCGATGCGTGTCACGTTGCTAGGGATGTCGAGCGAGGCCTTGAGGTTTCCACTGTCGGAATTGAGCCACGATCCTGCTTGATGTTAGTAGGAAGTCACGTAACACGTAGCCGGCTTCGTCCACACGCACCATCTTCACACAGAATAATTCTCTTTCCAGGCCGCTGACGGGGTGGTTCGCGAATAGAGAGTGCTCTGCTCTGAGATCGCGAGGGGGCTCGACTCCGGCTTCTCGCTTTGCTCGGCTCCGCGGTCGAAAGCCTCGACATGGGCGAAATCTATCCTACAATTCGCAGCGATCTCGCGCTCGTGACTGCGATGTCGCATGTTCAAAGTCAATCGAGTCACGGGGCGAGGGAGGACAATGGATCAGAACCGAGGGCCCACTGGTGCCTGGGGAAAATCACTGCTGGCGCATTGATGTCGACAAGAGATGGGGCAGCGACAGGGTTTGGCTCAGCCACGTCCAGCCACTACGGACGTCCATCGGAGATGTTTGCGCAATGATAAATAATAGTAACACTAACGCCTACGGTATAGAAACACGAATGATATGCGTACC